>WAAG01082828.1:1548-11933 GCA_013390105.1 Tichodroma muraria
GGAGCCTGGATTTAAAGCCTAATTTCAGCTCTTTGAATTTACCCTGGGGTAATTCATACCCTGGATGTTGGGGGCTGTCTGATGTTCAAACAGATCTTTGTTTTTTATCATGGGTAACTCAATGGGCCAAGAGATTTTCATTAGGCATCTAGAAAATGCTATAATGTAAATATTGGTTATTACCTAGGGGGCATATAAAAAACATTCCACGTAGTGTAATAAGCTCATTATATGAAGGTATTCTGTAATCCTCTGTAGTATACTGTTTCCTTTAGTCTATATTTTTAGGTTTCTTCATACTTTTGTTTTCCAGTCTATTTCCCTGTTTTCTTGATCCCTGTCTAACTGACAGCTTTATATGTATATTAACTTTACTTCAGGGTCCCATCGAGCCACTCTAAGAGACAGAGCAGTTCACAAGGTATCCATTAAGGAGCTATTATTGTGTCTTGTTTTCTTGCAAGTTCCAAACTGTCTGATCAAAATTATCATTTCGAATCATGTTTTTCCAAGGAAAGGAAATAAGTTGTGTTTTTAAGGGAGATCTTCATAAATATTGTCATGGTTCTTGTGTTTTCAAGAGGACTCTCTAGAGCCACGTAAGATTTGCAGCCTAACCACGGAAGATTATGCTACTATATGAAAAAACACCACAAAGTGAAAATGAGCTACTGCACTAGGTGCCAATTATTCAAACTAACAAAGCTTGATATCCTGCAAGGTTTTGGTTTGGTTTTTTTTCTGATTGATTAGTATAAAAATTAAACTTCTTTTGCTTTTTAATACAATATTTGGTGTTTGGTAACATGACAAAGCTTCTTGTTCGGATCACCCTTTTCTGTTCTCCATTATTTCCAAAAAACACAAGGGTAGCTGTTTTTGCTTGAAACTGTTATTTCTTCAAATGCGGTTGAAAATGACCGACAAATGCACATCTTTAGGAGTGAAGGCAGGCAAATGTACACACAGCATGGATGTATAAGTCTTGTTTCCTCATTAAGGACTTTTGGAAAGGGTACGCATATGCATTCACCATGAAAAAGGGTGGGATTACAAAGGAACTAAATAAAATGGCAATATCACAAATGAATCAGGCCATCAAGAAAAAGGTTGAGTTCCTTTCAATCAGAAGCCATTTCTTGAAGATGAAAACTTAGTAATTAAGTTACATAATTTCATTGTGAGAATGAACAGTCTCTCTCAGAGCCTGGACTTCAGTGTTTGAACTACAAGAACATTAGCGACTTCTGTGGTTTTCCAGTGAAGTGACTGGTACCAACAAAGTTGATGATGGGGCTCAGCAGCACAGTAGAGAACTTCCTGTAGAATCAGAGTATCTGAAGCAGATCCTTTTTGAACTTCACTAGTAAGCAGAAGTTATTTTCTTATAGTGACAGAGGAGAAACCTCTTACTTCCTCACTGGTTCCCATGTTTAGCCTGTAAGTGTAATTTCATATGACTAAAGGCTCAAGAATCTGTCACTGAGTTTTAACCAGAAAGTATATTGTTGTTTACTAGGTCCTATTGTTGAACCTCCTGATTTAAATGTTCTACAAACATGAATTTACTGAAAAGGTATAGCATTTAAGAATCATTTCTCAAATTTTACTAGGTGTTTTCTGATGCACATCTAAAACACAGGAAGGTAGTAATCATGGTAACCCTTCTAGTTTGCCAAGATTCCAGCTGCAAAGTTACCAGTAAGTCTAAGCATTGTAATTATAATACATTAGTACATCAAAGATTTTATTATATAAAAAAGTTGTGTAATATTGATGAAGAATGGCCTTGATGCAATAAGTTTTTATAAATAAAATAGAATTAAGTGGTAGATGAAAGGCAGATAGAGGGAACAATTGCTTTGTATAAGCCAAATACCTGTGTTCCTATGTGAGAAAAAAGACCAAAGTAATTTTATCAATGCTCATTAATATAAAATACAGTTCGTAATTTATGTTTATTGTGAGTAAACATGTGAGATTAATGTCGGTTTGCTACTTATATAAATGAAGGACAATTAATAACGTGGAAATACCACTTAATTTTCCAGATCTTAGTTACCATTTGTATTTTGGCCAGGGTAATAAAAGGAATTCTTCCAAGGATAGGCATTTTAGGGAAAATTTTCATTAGCTAATTTAGGTTTAGAAATAAAATGGCATGAATTACAGAGGTAAGATGCTATCATGTGATAATAAACTTTTAACATATTGATCAAGATCCATTTTACATTTTTTAAAAAGCCATCTATTTAGTGATTTGTGTGTTCAGTTAATAGACTGGTACTTAAGTATTGGATACTTAATTTATTTTCTTAGAATATACAATTATTTTTTTTTACTCTTCTAAATAGATTTACAACCTGCATTAAAATGTTGCTTTTTAATGACTAGATATGCTTTCTGTAACTACAAAAAATTGAAAAGAAACTGATGGCTGAGAACTTTCTCTGTAAAGAGTATAGAGGGTAGAACAAGTATCGATAATTTTTTTTTTTACTATAAGCCTTGTATTTATAAGTTTTTTTTCTCAAAACAGTATGATTTACTGTACACATGTTGCAGCAACCAGAATTCCGCTATCAAAATTTAACTTTTTAACCTGAAAAAAATCATGCTTTTGCTTAAGACTTGAATAGGAGAAGTTTTAACATTTTCAGAATTTATATACATAAACCTTAATGGAATGTAAAAAAGACAAAAATTTCCAATTTTCACTTCACAGCTGAGGTTTTGTTTTTTTTTATATATATATTAAAAAAATCCTGCTAAGCAGAACTTCTATTTAGTTGTCCTATAGTATATATGTGTATCCTTTAAACTCCAGATTTCTGAAGTATAATATAAAAATCTTGAGAAGGAATTTTTTGAGTCTGTCATGTCATTGTTAGCTGCAGTTGTTTGCATTACAGATGGAAAATAAACATGTAGATAATAACATCAATGTGCAGCTGGAAAACGGGAAAACAAAGATGGTGGCAGTGCGTGTGTATGGGTGGCTGACGGCACTTTGTCGGCTGACGGCTGTTTGTGCAGTGGCGCTCACTGAAGAAGCAGGAGGGCCTCAGTGACTTAGTTTTGGCCGTCTCCTCAGTCTCGCATTGAGAGTGTACCCACATTCCTGATAAAGCATTCCTTTCTAGCACAGCCACTAGTAAGACATGTATGTACCTCATCAAACCTCACAGCAGTTTTTGGTCCTCAGTGTCTATTATCTTTTTCACACTGTATCACACCTTTCTTTCATTCATTCCAGGCATTTTTTTAACAATGGATCCTTTTTTTTTTTTTTTTTTTTCCCCACAAGTCCATCTGTGTATGCAGGAATGAAATAAAGTAAGGAATCTGGTAGCTTCTGTTGCCACTGAAGAAGTCTACAATTGTTTTAAGACTTCTCATAAAGTTTTGTGTTAAACTAAACAAGAGGTAGAACCAATCCTTGTAGCATGACACAAATAAAAGCTTTCAGGACTGGAAAGAAACCACCCATCAGAATTTTCTTGAAATCTGACTGATAGGAGTTGACCTATCCAATTCAGGGTGACTGACTCATTTCTGCCAGTCTCCCAGGCAAGTCAGCAGCACATGGTGATCTTCAGTGTCAAACACTGCTGATAGGTTTAATGAAGTAAGCATGGATATTTTCCTCTGAGCTGTGCCAGAGAGGAAATTGTTCACAAGCAAGACTAATGCACTCTGAAAGCTGTTACCAAGTTTGAAAGCCTGACTGCCCTGATTAAAGTTCTTGGCAAGGAAGTCAAATTCTGTAGTCAAGTATGTTGTTTAGTTGGGGCTTTTTAATTATTTATTTGATAATTTCTCCCAAAATAAAAAGCTGGGCAGAACATTGGGACTAAGAGGATTTTTGCAGCCTGGGCATTTACACTTAATTTTTCATGTAGTTTAAAAACTGTGATTTACATTCAGATTACATTGAAATTACATTGAGATGCTCCAGGTTTTGTCCACCTGGGTTTTGGTTGTCTTTAAGGATGGAGATAAATCGTCTTTGGATAACCTTCCAATGACAACCTTCATTGTGAAAGAAGGTTTTTCTGCACTCTAGTCAGAATTTCATTTATTGCAATGTGTGACCATTGCCTCTTCTTTTTTTTTGTTGTGCAACTCTGAAAGAGTTTGACTCATATCTGCTGTGCTCTCAAGCTTGTAACTGAAGGCAGCAATGAGAGACCTGTTCAGATTCCTCTTCTTAGGGCAGAATAGTTTCTCTTGCCCTCTCCTCATCTGTCATGTACTCCAGTCCTCTCTTCATACTGGTGGCCCTCACCAGCCTTGTTTCAATATATCAATGTCTGGGTAGTCTCAGTTGTGACCTTATTCTTGAATACAGTCTCACAAATATCAAATAAAGGACAATGTTGAATTCCCTCAACACTCTTATGTACCCCGGAATGTAGTTACCTCATCTTTGCCACAAGGGTACAAAAATGTTCCACTTGTTGTTCATGGAGATTCTCCATGATCTTTCCTACAAAGCTGCATTCTAGCCAGCCAGTGCCTGGTCTGAACTGTTCCAGTGCAGAACTTTGCTTTTACTTTTACTGAACTTCATGAAATTCCTGTCAACTCATTTTGTCAGCCTGTCAAGACGTTTCTGAACGCCTTCCTCGGAATTTCATGTAGACTGCTGAGTGGCATTAGATGCTGCACATCACATTTATGAAAATCTCCATCTCATTAAGATCATGGGTCAAAGGGTGAACTCATATCTACCTAAATTCACTGCTACTTGAGAGTGACAATCAAGTGACATAATTCTTTTATGCTCCATGATTTTAAAATTTAATTCTGCTCCATTTCTTGGAGGGATTAATTGCTTATCTTATCCTTTATGTGATGAATATAAAGACTCAAAATCTGATTTTTTTATCACTATTATAGCTCTGTAAACAGTGTATCTTATATCTGTCATTCTCTCTGATAGTCTGCAAACCTTTCTATATTTACTATATAAAATCTGAGTTAAGAATCTATATAATTACATTTTTGTGATGCAAGAAGGAGCAGCAATATAATTTGTGTTAACAGGGCTACATGATCTTACTGTTCATTTCTAGATTTTGTAGATTTCTGGTTATGTAATGCAAGTAAAATTGTAGCATCTTAATGGCACTAATAAATATTACAATGCAGTATTTTCAGTGCCTTCTGAATTTTGTACCATTCGAATACTAATTATTTTTCACTTACAGCTCTAGGACTAAGTTGGAAGAAGTTCATTAATGACTAGGTTTTCTATGTGGAGAAATACGGCTAGCTTCTACATCGCTGTATCGTTGTATTTATATTTGATGGAGATCAGAATAAATGTGGGCTGAATACACAGTTGTATTGGTAGGTCAGAGCAAAGCTCTATGTGTAAATTAACCAACGCAATTGAGAGATGCAGTTTTTAAATATTAAGTTAACCAGACCTACTTTATTAAACTCCTTGGAAGGAAAACAGTGCTAGAAATTTAATTCTTCTTAATGAAAGCAAGCTTATAGTTTTATATGTAATCTTTGAACTTTCGTGTAGTATTGTGTATCTTGGCTTTTGTTTATTTTCTTTTGGAAGTCAGCCTTTTGGGTTTTTGTCATCTTTTTGAGCATGATTTTATTAGTATTTTATAAAATTTGTCGGGAACATAAGTAGGGAAAACATGCTGAAAAGGTTGGTAACCAGTTTTTATTCTGTGACTAGCCTTAGTGAAGATTTATTTACAGTTTCTTTACTTACTTCTCTCATAACAGTCTGACTTTTGTTATAGTCTTGTTTTAATAATCTCTTTTGATGAAATCTAAAGAGTAATCTAAAGTATCCAGTCTTCTGCATAGCACTTAGCCACAGTGTAATCATATCAGCAGTTTCGGTGGTCATAGTTGGGTGGTGATGGTGCACAGTTGTAAAAATGAACATCTCTATATTCTGTAGTGTAGCTGGCAGACAGTCTGCAGTGCGAGTAGAGATTTGGCTTGCTTTTGACCAAAAGGACTGCAGTTACAAGTGATCAGAGGTATAATTGAGCAACAAATTGCTGAGAATGTGAATTGAACAAAGCATCCTTAGGGCTATGTGGCAGAAGTTGTGTTACTAGTTCTTCCAGTTATTGCCTCATAATGACTGGCATCCTGAAGATGGTTTGTTCTGTTACAAAATTCTTGCAGAGTGAGTCCTATGAAATACAGAACAACATTTTTCACGGTGTGTGATTCATACTAAGAATTTTATCTCTGGTAATCACATCACATTGCACAACATAAATGTGTATGTGGTTGAATCAGGCAGAATTTAGAGGAAAATGTTTTAATATTGTAATTTAATTTGAGCTAATATTTAGGAAAAAAACTTGAAATCATCAAGCAACTTCCCTGCATGTGTTTAGTGTATCACATTTTACAGACTTAGAGTAAAGGGAAAGGCCAATGGTGGATAATTTTCAGTTTTATCATTTCTCCAAAACACTAGTTTTTATTAAAAATGTATCATTATGTTCAAATTTCTAATAGAATTTGAAACTTATCTCTCAGGGAATAAAACATTAATGATTAAAAACTATAGTTTGCAATTTCTATGATAAAATACTATTGCATTTAACCAGGTATATAGCTCGGGATCCATCTCACTGTTCAATAGGTTCATTTATCAGAATGATTTATAGAAACCCAAAAATATTTAAGGAAAATCAAAGGTTTTCAAGAATTGTAGGTTGTCTGAAGTTAAGTATTTTACTTGTTCTTGAAATCCATTGTATTTTGCCAACATACTTATCTAGGCAACTGGAAAGAATCCCACTTGACGTAAAAATGAAATTAGTTTTGCTGGCTTGTTCAGTTTTTAACTTGTCTCTTAATTATAATTCCATATTGACAATTGTAATGATGGCTTGTGTGGTAGCGGAAAACTAAATAGAGCCACCAATCTAACTCAGCAAACAGTAATCATATATAAACAACTTTCTCTCACTGTTGTGGTTAAGGTAAAATGTAAATAAGGGTGAAAAAGCTTAATATTCTATGATAAAATGTTAGGATGTCAATTCTCTGTTTCCTCTGAATGTTGTCAAGAATGAGGTCTTTTCTGCAAATCATAAAAATGATTTGTTTTTTTTGGTATTTTTTTTAATCAGCATGTCAAATAAAAATGTCTCCTTTTCATCAGAACGTATAATTTAATTATACTTAGTGTAGCCTATGAATAAATAATGTATTTACTATAATTCTCTTATAGTAACATTTGCTTGATTACTGACTGTGCTTTTCCAGAATTAAAGTGGTGGATGTAGAGTACTTTTGAAGTTTACTTTTGTTAGGCTTTTCCTAACAAGTATTTTATGAAAAAGAAAGTAAGAAAGTACATAAAACCTGATATTTTCCTATAGTTTGTTAATTCATTAATGAATTAAGTTCATTACTTAATTAAACTAAATTCATTGATTTAGTTATTATTATTTTATGCAAAGCTAATTATATTTCTCAGAATGCTTTTATCATTAATTTCTAAGATTGCTTTATTTGTATTGAGCTACAGATATCGTAGAATCATAAAGGTTTGAAGAGACCTCTAAAGATTATTCAGTCTAACCTTTGACCGATCCACCACCATGTCACCTCAACCATAGCACTAAGTGCCTTATCAAGTTGTGTCTTGAATGCTTCCAAAGATGGTGACCTCACCACTTCCCTCTGCAACCATTCCAATGTCTGATCATCTTTTCAGTGAAGAAATTCTTCTTGATGTCCAAACTGACCCTCCCCTTGCAAAGTCTGAGGCTATGGTCTCTCATCCTGTCTCTGGTGTCCTGGGAGAAGAGCCTGGCCCCACCTGGCTACACCCTCCTGTCAGGCAGTTGTAGAGCAATAAGGTCACCCCTGAGCCTCCTTTTCTCCAGGCTAAACATCCCCAGCTCCCTCAGCTGCTCCTCATAGGACTTACACTCTATGCCTCTCACTAGCTTCAGTGCCTTTCTCTCGACTTGCTCCAGCACCTCAATGGCTTTCTTGAAGTAGAAGCCCAAAACTGGCCAAAAGACTTCAGGTGCAGCCTCACCAGTGTCGAGTACAAAGTGTGAAGTGCAATCACTTCCCTCATCCTGCTGGCCACACTATTGCTAATACAGGCCAAGATACCATTGACCTTCTTGGCCCCCTTGGCACACACTGGCTCATGTCCAGCCAGCTGTTGATCACCACTTCCAGGTCCTTTTCTGCCAGGCAGTGTTCCAGCCACTCTGCCCTCAGCCTGTAGCGCTGCATGGGGTTGTTGTGACACAAGGGCAGGACCCAGCACTTCTTATTGAACCACATACAATTGGTCTCAGGCCATTGATCCAGCCTGCCCAGATCCCTCTGCAGAGCCTTCCTACATTCCAGCAGACCAACACTCTTGCCCAGTTTTGTGTCATCTGCTGACCTACTGGGGGCACACTCAATCCTCTTATCCAGATCATCGGTAAAGAGGTTAAACAGAACTGGCTCTCTTACTGAGCCCTGGGGAACACCACTTAGTGACCGGCTGCCAGCTGGACTTCACTCCATTGACCACCACTCTCAGAACCTGGCCATCAGCCAGTTTTTCATACAGTGAACAGTGCACCTGTCCAAGGCATGGGCTGCCAGTTTTCCCAGGAGAATGCCATGCGAGACTATCAAAGGCTTTACTAAAGTCTATGTAGATGACATCCACCTCAACCGCTAGTCAGGACATCTGGTCATAAAAGGTAGGTCAGGCAGGACCTGCCTTTTCTAAACCTAAACCTGTGCTGGCTGGGCTTGATCACTTGTTTGTCATGTATATGCCATGTGAATGCACCCCAGATGTTCCATAACTGTCCCTGGTACTGAGGCCAGGCTAACAGGCTTAGAGTTTCTGATCCTCCTTCCAATCCTTCTTGTAGATGGGTATCACACTGGCAAACCTCCAGTCATGGGCTCCCTGAGTTAACCAGAACTGATAATAAATGATGGAGAGTGATTTGGTGAGCTGTTCTGCCAGAGTCCTCAGTACTCTGGAGTGAATCCACCCAGCCCCACAGACTTGGAGATACGTAGACTTCTAAGCCCATGAACATCTTCATTTTTCTCACAGAAGCCAGAAGAGCTGTGTACAATCATATAGGTGTTCCTTTGAACCCAGATCATCAAAGATCTTGATATAAATTAAGAATTGTTTATTGTGGATATTAAGGATTTGTCTGTAAACATGATATATGTCTGGTTTTGGTATGAACAGGAATGTAAAACTTCATGCTGCTGTGGCATTAAGTTCAGTACAGGGAAGCTGCTGTGGTTAGTACTGGGGAATCTGGATGAACACTTCTGTGCCAGAAACTGCAGAGCTACTGATAGTTCCATCTCAGTGTCAGCTCAGGGAAAGCTGGTAGAGAGTGTGCTAATATGTGCTGTGATAACCCTTCTGCTCACAGTGGAGGATGTTCATAGCATACGTCTATCTATGCTCATTAGTTTTTTAACATGTTTAGTTGTGTTTAATATTATGTATGTATATATATTACTGAATTGTATATGCATGTAGTTACACAGTTACTTGATGCAGATATCTGTACAGACATAAAATGTGTTCTTGTATTTTCACAAAAAGATAGGTGATTCACAGTTAAGTTACTTTGATACATTTCTCAAGTTCTGTTATGATACCATTTGGATATGTCATAATTTTAAAAAACAATCTAAGGCATTTTCATAAACATGAATGAGGAAATGTATATGTAATATTAAAGCAAATTTATCATTATTTTTTACCATGCAGACATAACTAATTATTTTATATGGATCTGTGGAGATCGTTCGGAAGTATTTTTAAGGAGCTTAACCTCTTAGCATAGAATTAGTATAAAAAAATTTAGCCCAAAGGTTGCTTTTCCCAGTTAGCAATATTTGAAAGTGAGAGTTCATAATAGCAGTATTTCTTTTATTCCCTCTCCTTACAGTCTTCATAGCATAGCTTGGTAGCTAATAGGGGTGTTGCTAGCAGCCCTAGTACTTAGATGGCATAACTTTTACCATTTTAATAAATTTTTACTTTTTTTTTTTTTTTTAATGAGTTGTCACATTTACAGTGTTTGCACAGTGTTTGCACAGTTCTTTAATTTGGTGTAAGTAAACCCTATAGGCTATAGCGTGTGTTTCGTAACATGAAATTCTCTTCAGCATTGGCTGATAGATAAACTTGCATTTTGGGATTTCCTTTCTTACTTGCAGAATAACTGTGCCAACTACCAGAACAACACTGCATCAAAATTTGGAGTCGGACAGACCCTTCAGCCAAAACGAATGCTTGAGAGCTCTCTGAACTGCTGTATATTGGGAGGGGTGGGGCTGGATCCAAAAAAAGCCCAAGCTGTCCTGTTTTCAGAACTTGGCTT
>WAAG01082830.1:0-24477 GCA_013390105.1 Tichodroma muraria
CCTCCAGCCACAGCTGGCTGGGGCAGCAGGAGTTCCAGAAAGCAAGGCATGTCAAGGGCAAATTTTGACTCACAAGAGAGTGACTGCCTTCAGGGTTTGCACCCTCACTGTTGCGTTGTGCTTACTGCAGAGCTACAGGGAGAACCAGGGAAGGGGAGCACTGTTGCTTCACACCAGCATCATTTATGCCACTTTGAATTTCCACACTGTGTTCACGTCCCAGATCTCTCCCACTGAACTGACTTTTCCCCCCTCTGCCGTCTGCTACCAGCCAAAGTGTTGCTCTGTCTGGTGCTACAAGACACACTTCCCGCAGAAGGTTTCCTACACATGAGACAAGGTGCCCTCACAAAAGGGTTTAATCAGCTGCCTTGTTTATGTAGACACTGTAAATAACTCTGCCACCTGTTTTGCCTCCTGCTGCTCCATTACAGCCTGCGTTACTGATACAGCTGAGCTGAGAGCGAGGGTGATCGTAATTCACCTGGAGCTGTGGCCCAAACTCACCCGCGCTGACAGTAATGGCCTCAATAAACTGCTCCCTCCAGCTGTTTGTGCCAACCACCAGGGCCAGGTTCGTCTTCTTAATGAGCTTGTCCACCGTGTTCTGTGGATGCAGATGCAGAGCAGAGAATTAGGGGCTGGAGGTACTGGGCTAAAACCCACCAGTGCCAGTGTTTATGGCCGTGAGTTTTAGCAGGTTTTAAGCTCGCGAGCCCCAGCAGCAAACCCAAATGTAAGTACTTGCAATTCTCTTTGCTCCTGCTAAAAAAGACCTTTGGAAACCTGCTCATGGATGGGAATTTGAGCCATCTCGGAGCCACAACAAGGGTGGCCTGTTATATTTTTATACTACAGAAAAATGGAAAAGATAATGAAATGGCCAGTTTTCAGCTCTTGGTCTGGCACATGCATTCACAGTGGCTGAGCTGCACAACCATTACTGGGTTGTATTTGGGGTTATCAGTCCTTTGCACTGGGAGTGCCAGGCTTGGGGCTCACTCAAGGCTGCCTGTAAGTAGGACCAGCGTGTAGAACTCACGGTGAGAAGAGAGTCATGTATTAAAGCAACCTGCAGCATTTGGGATCCCAGTTCCTGTTTTGTGTGTGACTCCATGCACTGCCTCGTTTTGCTCCAATACCATCAACATGTGCCTCTCAGTGCTGTACAAACCCAAAAGGAGGGAAGATGCCCAGCCAGAGGGGAAGAAGAACAGGGATGCAGGATGTGAACAGTACCTTGAACTCATAGGATTCCTCAATGATGATTTCCAATTTGGTGTGCTCTCCCAGGACTGGGCGCCCCATCTCTGCGATCCGACGCTCTTCCTCCTCCTTGCTGGTGAGTGGCTGCTTTTCTTCATTCTCCTCTGCAAAGCAAAGAGCCCGTAGGTGAACCAGGCCCAGTTAGTCACTCTGGGTCTGGCTTCCTGTCAGAGGGGAAGGTGAGGAGGCCTCCAGGTGGGAGCGTGAGTAACAGAACAGTGGAGAAGGAGTTCATGGAGCAACAGACAGGATAGTTTTATGAAATGCTATCAAGAAGTCTGCAACTTATCCAACCTCAGGAGGAGTCCTGCTCATCCTGGGGCTGGGGAATAGCTTATTGCTTGGTAATTGCTGCCTTTCCCACAGGAATGCTGGGAAGGGGAAAGATCAGCACTGAGGCTGCTCTGTTCCCCAGTGCTCCAGGTCTGCACTGAGGTACGGTCAGGGCAATCCCACCAGCCTGTTACAACAAGACAGCACTGTCAGCAGCCCCAGAGCTGAGACACATCTGAAATCTTGTCTCTGCCTCCTTCTGAGCAGGGCTTTGCCTTGGAGAGCGGGCTGGCAGCCAACACCTGCTGCAATGGCGGGGCTGGAGGAAATAGCACAGATGTAAGAAGCCATCCACAGGACAATGCCTGGCTCCAAACCCTAAAAGTGGAGGCAGCAGAGGGACTACAAGATCAGCGAAGCAAGTCTGCACCTCCACTGTCGTCTGTGCAACCTCTGGGGCACCGGGAATGCAGGCATCACGCCCTTTGTCACTGTCCCTTGTGCCGACCCCACTGAACTCCCTTCCAGTCCACCTGAGGGATGGGCAGAAGGACACAGGGCTAAAAAGGACTGGAGTGTTTCTGGCAGTAGGCAAACACCCCAGCCAGTCCATGTGAGACTGACATGGTGCCACACCACAGGTACCTTGGATGGAGACCACGGTGCAAGGAAGAGGATGATCTCTAGCCTGGACCTTCCTGAAGACAGGTTTGCCTATTAAAGTGATGGGCAGGAGATCAGCGGGGGAACTGCACGCACCGTACAAGCTGTCCCCGTGCAGTTAGTAAACTCCATTCTTATGTCACACGGGGTTAGTGCTGCTCCCTTGCTGGCTGCCCCTTGTCTGCTCAGGTGGAACTGAGTTGAGGGAGAGCCCTTCTCCTCCTGCAGGCCAAAGAGACCCAACTTGGAGCCAGAGCCTTCTAAATCTGAGTCGTGTTTCCAGGGCTCCTGAGGGGTGGCTCTGCAACATGGGGGACCCAGGACCTTTTTGTCCTGTGCTGTTCAGCTGAACGAGGGAGGCTTGGCTGGCTCATGAGAGATGAGCCAGCCCTGTTGCTGGGTCTCACTGGTGGGAAGGGCAGGGGCTGCACACCTGAAGCAGCCATGGGGTCCTGCACCTCCCGCAGCGTGCAGGCACCTGGCTCAGGCCTGGGAAGTGAGGAAAGAGCCCTGTGCACAGGGGGGGGACAACTGGATCAAATGGAGAAGCCCACCCTGCTCCAAGACATGGAGTGGGGTTGCTTATCGCTTCGGGGTGGGGTTAAGCGTGTGTGGCAGGCAGAGCACTCTGTGAGAAGACAAGGTGTTAACAGGACCGCCTGGGGCGGCTCAGCCGCAGCTCATTGCCTTCTTACCATTCCAGAGTTTCCCTCCAGGACAGAACAAGAGCAAAGAGGAAACCAAGAGGAAAGAGCGGGTTGAGCATATGGCCATTAAGAAAAAGGAACAGGGGGACAGGGGAAGAGTAGAAATCCATACCTGTGATGGTGAAGCCGCCTAGATGAAACCAAAAAGGAGAAAAAGGGAGAGAGAGAGAATAAATGAGGATTAGCATTTGCACATCAACACAGACACTGTGGTCCTTCCCTGCCCCACTGTGGACATGGGGCCTGCTCCCCAGCACACACCCCAGGGATAGTGTGGGGAGACCTGAATACAGGCTTTTTAACCCACATCTGCAAGCTGCCACCCCTTGGTGTCCAGTATATGCTGCAGAAGGGGTGAAGTCTGCCCTGGGGCTGTGGGTGCTTTGGGGAATGAGGGTGGCTTTGCTTCCCTCCCCAGCTGCCCTATCCTGGAGGTGGCCAGCAAGGAAATTCAAAGGCTGCTGAGGCTCTCAGTCTCCCCAAGATAGGAGGCAAAGTTTGTACTTTGTGTTTTGTCTCTTCAAAAAGGATTGGCCAACTTCCCTGTCCAGCCACAAGTCACAATCCATAAGTCGTCAGGAAATCCTGTTTCTGCCATGCCAGTTTAGAAGTGATGGGTTAATTTGCAGGGCACAGGTTTGTATCTCGGCGTGCTGGCAGGTTTACTCTGTCTGTAATAGCAGCACCCCCCCAAAAATGCTCCTTGCACCACCTCTTAACATTGGTGACTTTGGGGCTCTACTTTAAGGAAAGATGGGGCACTAGGTACCTGAGCTTACTTAAACAGTGCCGACCACCCTAAAAGAGAATGCTGTGAGCAAACAAAAACTTCAAGCAAAATCGATTGTCTTCAAAAAATACGCAAACCAGAAAAATGGAAAGGAAAAATGAATGCACGCTTACCAAGCTCATTCAACAACAGGGCTGTGAAGGAGACAGAGACAAACACAGAAGAAGAAAAGTAAATGAATAATGAAATCAAAAGGGATATGCACAGAAAGACACCAGATCCCAGGGCAGAGATTTGAGATCTGTAAAACTGCAGGACACCATTAGTGTTAAGAGAAAGACACTAAACAAATGTTTCATGGGATTGTGGATTTAAAATAGAAACCACTGCAAACATGGGGTGGATATGGGATTAAAAGACACACTCCAAAAAATTCATTTTTCCCCTTCGAATTGTATGTGCAAGATCTTCCATTGGTCTCGGAGACAGTTCTGCCCCAGGGTGGGGGGGGAACACAAGATGTCCCATGTGCAGCAGCTACTGGCTTTGACCTCCTCCAGCTGCCTGATGGGGAGCAATGGCTCTGGCAGCAGCTGCACTTTTGGCATAGGCAATGAGAGAGGAAAAGTCTGTGCCAAGGCTTGGCTCAAGAGTCTTGTTGCTCAACACTTTAGGTCTCCAAAACGAAAGAAAAAGCCTCTCCCTTAGTGCCCTGGTGGACCTTGGGCCCCACCACAGTCCAGGGGTGACATTTTAGAGATGCCCCCGTCTCTCTGAGCACAATGCTCCTTCTGCCTTGCTGCTTCTTGTACCAAACCAAGTACAAAGAAACAAGTTTAAAAGAAAAAGAAAATTAAAAATTGTGTGGCCAAAGCAGCAAACAGCTGTTTTAAAGAGTCCATCAAAATTTTGTCTTGCCTTCTACCTAAAGAGCTGGCAAGCTTGAGCTTCTCTCAGGTTTCCTCAGTTATCTTTGTGACTGGGAAGATAATTTTTTTTTTTTCCTTTTATTTTTAGATAAAAATTTCAACTAGGATCTCCAGAGCTGGGACCACAATTCTTAAACCTTGGATCTAGAAAGCATGTTTGCTCCTGCTGGACTTGCAGGGCTGAGCCCACACTGGCCCCTGTGGGCAAGGATGGAGCTACCAGGTTGAGTAGTCTATGTGTAACTTTATCCTGGCAATACTGTCCATGCCCCACAGATGCCACCAGCATGATTTAATGACACAGACCCCACCCGCAGCGCCTGAGTCATGCCAGTGTCTGATTTTTTAGCCCAGCTCTTGTTAGGTAGTGATGTAAACCAGCAGGAAAGCTGATGGAGGGGACAACACAGCTGACTTAGCACCTGAGCTGAAGAGGAATGTGGCATATCCCCAGTCAGTGTGGGGACCACTGAGGGACCTCTCTATTCTAATCAAATAAATGTTACAGCCTAATGCCTGCTGGAGGGATGCCTGATGCCTGATGTCCCAGAAACTAGAAGGCAGCTCCAAGTCAGACAGACCAAATCTTCTGCAAAGGCTTTAATAATGGTCCAGATCTTAAGTAACTCTAGAACTGATTCTTGCTCTGCCACCAGTAGCATGCAGAACCAGCTTGTCATTAATTCTCATTTAATTTTCAAGCAGAAAAAAAGCATGGGAAAGTAGGTGAACTCTGTCTTTTTGGGGAGTTTGGCATTTGGTTTAGAAATGTGATGAAAGAGGAAATTGTTTTTATTATTCCTGCGAGAAGCTATTATCCAATGCAGAGCCATGAAACTTCATTTGAGCATAACCTAATTTACATAAACTGATTGCATCTCATGGCATTACCTACTTGGGCTGTGATTTTTGCCTATTTTCAGATCCTAGCACCAGCATAAAAAGGCTAAAATTACTGCTCTGGCCATGTATTTTATTTCAAGCAAAAGTTGCTTTATCTTCTGATAAAGATGATGCAGCGTTGCCCTTTTTTACTTGTTGAGGATTGATCAATAATCTCTTTGATTAAATGAAGGTGCAGCTGCAGCGCAGCAGGGCTGCGCTCTGCTCCCAGAATGTCCCTGGGGGCTGGCGACACTGCCCGTCCCCTGCCCAGGTGCTTAGGGTGGTCCCAGGAGCACGCCTCGCTCCCTGGGGCCCCGCTGAGTGGGATGGAGTCCTCTCCAAATGAAAGAGGAAAGAAAACAGAGCAAAAAGGTGCAGTGGCCAAGCTTTAGAGGAGGGAGGGCAAAACGGCCAGGAGCCAAAGTGCGAGGAGAAAGGAGTGTGAGAGTAGGGAGACACAGAGAAAGCGGCAGCGTCTCGAGAGCTGGTCTGGTTTTACTCTCACACCTTTCACTCCTCGTCGTAGCCACACCGGATCCCCAAGCACAAGGAAGAAACTGCACTCTTTCTCATACTCCTCACGGTCAAGTACTCTAAGGGTAATGAATTTCCTGTGGGAACACAAGACAAAGGCAAACACATGATTGGCGTTGCACACACATGCAGGTCATGTCCACCCGGGTGCCGTGGTGACAGAGATGGTTGGGTTGGGGAAAGGGGCTGCACATCCCCCCTGGGGCCTATGGGGAAGGGCAGGAGCATCCTCACCACCTGGCCGAGGTCGTGCCTTGGTGGCCTGGGGTAAAAAGGCTGTGCTCAGGGGGGAACGGGGAGTGGCCTCGCTCCTGCCCTTTTCCATAGGCACCAGGGATGTGAGCTTGGTGTTGCAGGTGCCAGACATGAGTGAGCCAGACAGGGACACACAGGCTGGGCTCAGCCCTGGAGCACATCCCCCACCTTTCTTCTCACTCATCTCCACCAGCCGGGGCTCCCCGATCTCTAGGTAGAAGGTCTTGTTTTTCTCATACTCCTCATCATCTATCACCTTGATTGATATCGTTTTGCTGGAACAGAGAAGAAGAAATAGAGATTCAAGAGTAAGGGGGGAAAAGGGAGGAGGAGAAACAGGGAGCAAAACAGAAGGAGAAGAAGGAAGGGGAGGAGGGTGGAAAGAGCAGGAAAAGGGGGCTGTGGACAGAAAACAGTGGTTTTGGTGGCACAGGCTGGAGGGACAGCACAGTCAAAAGCAAAGGGCAGGAGCCAACGGGCCAAGCTTGCCTCAGGATGGGCACGGACCACAGAACACCAGCAGCCGGCAGGTGCCATCCTCCCTGGCATGGCCAGAGGCCATGGCTGGGCTTGACACATACTGGGCCAACCTTCCCCAGAGGTGTCTTGGCAAGACATGTCCCTTTCCAAAAACCTGTGGTACAGAACAGCCCCTTGACGGCTCGCGTGTGTTGCACGGGCACAAGCACTGGGAACTGGCACAGACCAAGCCCCTGGAAGCATGATGCACTGCTCAATCTTGGGCATGGAAGAGGCTCTATCTCCCCATGGTCAGCAGATTCACAAAGAACATCATGATCAGCTGCTCAGTTTGGGCTATGGAGGCTCCAATTTACAAGCTTGAAAGGGACATTGGAATTAGGACTTTTTCTGTGAAGGAAATGCAAAGTAAAAATGACCTTTCTGGTTAGGGCACGGACATAGAAAGCTTCACTGATGGTGAGATTTTACTTCTTAAATTTTACTTTACAAGCAGCACATTCTTTCCCAAGCCTTCAAGGTTTAGTCCTTTTCCATTACAGAGTTGAGCAGCAATTCCCTCTCACATGACCCAGGTGCTGCTGAATTTGCCCCTGGAACATCATCAGGACAGGTCCAAAGGCAGAGTCACTGCTCAGAGCACAGCCACAAGCACAGAATACAGAAGCTGAAAGCCTCACAGGAGGCAGTGGCCACCAGGAGAGAGATTTGCTCCTTGAGCCACCCAATAAAGTAAAAATTGCTCTTCCAGGGGAAAAAACCTAGCACAGATGTTTTTCAGCTCTTTTTGGGGACTCACAGAAACACATGTCTGAAAGCTGCTCACCAGAAGGTGACCAAACCTGGGCTGTAAACATGGGGTGGTGGACCTGTGCTACTGTGGTTCTTCCTACAGTTCAAAGTCATTGCAAAGACAACAGAGGCAGAAATCCAGGCCTCTGCTCCTCCCTGGAGGCTCTGCTCACTGCCATGGCACTGCTGTGGGGACAGGACCTCCTCCCAGCTATCATCTTGATCCAGACAAGAAATTAGAAGGAGTAACAGCACAAAACAAAAGGCAAGGCAGTAGTCCTGTGCTTGCTGCTGGCCTTTTGGCTGGGTTTACTTTGCCCCCACACTCACCTGACGGTGCTGCCCTCCTGTGAATGCTTTTACCTAAAGCAGCATTTCCGTTGCTTCCTCCCTGCCCAAGCCTGAATGCCCTGTCCTTCCAAAAAATGCTTCACGTCCCACCCCTGGCTCCTCTGCACTTTCCACGAGCACCCAGCACAAGCTGAAGCAGCTCCAAGGCTGCTCCAAGATACGATGAAGGCGGTTCTGCTGTTCCTGGCAGGTCCCAGCACTGAAACCCCATAAACATGGAAGAAAGCCATGCTCTAGGGGAGTGGAAATTGAGGCCACACTGCTGTGATTTCTGGCTTTCTCCTCTCCTTGCACATCTGCACTGGCCACCCAGAGCCCCTCTGTTAAGCTGACAAGTATTTGGCAGCAGAGTCAACATCTTCTACTCATTCAGGGTAAACACCTCAAGCACTCAGAGGAACAGCCAGGATGATTTCTTGTGCTCTTTGCTGTGAGTCAGAAGTGTATTGTTTGCCCTTCATGCTTTTAATGAAACCATTTACTCAAGAGCAAGTGATGGCTGTGAAAAGTGTAACAGGGCAGCACGGCTCAGTGTAATTGTATTTTATAATGAATATCTGTAATAATTTGTTCAGTTTGTAATTATTGCTGCAATAGGTTTGTACACAGGAAAAATGGTTACCAAGCAGGCAGCTGATCTTGCTTTGTGTTCATGAGTTAGGGGAAATTATCATGTATTAAAAAAACTAATGAAGGATATAAAAATGCTCTCAGTTAAGCTTTCAAAGAGAACCTGATAGAATTACCAGAATGGCACAATTTCAGAAACATTACTAACAAAATCAATAATTTTCCTGACAGCTCCCATTAAAATGCATCCTGGCCTCATGTAGGAAAATTCCCCTCAGGAAAGTTAATTAAGAGAGGTGCCTTAAATTCTGAAGGCAGCAGAGACATCAAGACATAAACTTTCTATGGATGTATTCTGGCTTGCCATGTGTGGCACTCCTCAAAGCCCCACAAAATAATTCTCCCTCACAAAAAGCAATCTGTGTGCCAACTAAAAAAAAATAAATTTCTGATGCTTAGATGCGACATCAATAGGACTTCACTGAATAAAGAAGTATAACAGAGCTTTAAGTGCCACTGCCAGGAGGTGGTGGTGTTATGCAGTTTTCCAAGTGATCATTCCAGGCTGTGAGCAAGTGCCCTGTGCTGGGTAGACTTGTTTCTGTTCCTTGCTGCTGTTTCTGCTGCACAAGGCTGCTGGGAAAACGGGTAGGCAGAACAAATGGCAAGTCTGCTCTCTGGCTGAATTGCCAATCAGCAAAAATTGCTGAGGCAAATTTGTCCCTGGGATGAGAGTGCAATCCTGGAGGAAAGGATTACCTCCTAATGGTGTTTGAGAAACAGCAAGGATGTGAAAATAGCACAGGCTATTCTTAGAGAGTGCCTGATCTCCATCATAGCCTTCTGCCTGCTACAGAGCCCCTTCCCACGGTCCTGCACACACTTGGCAGGGCTTGGCCAGTGCAAAGGAGGAGGGCCAGGCAACAGCACCATTTATCCTGTGTTAGAGTAAGGACTGATGTCTACAGCAATCTAGGATGGGCACTGATGTCCCCCTGCTCCTGCTGGACCCTCGGATGTGGTCCCTGCTCCTCACTCCTCTCCCAGGCAGAGATGTGCTGTGGCTGTGAGGATGTGTGCAGCATCGAGCCCCCACGGGCTTTCCTTGTGTTCCAGGACGTGGTGGGAATGGTGGGCAGAGCCAGGGCGGCCACCTGAGGCTCACAGGGCAACCACAGCACTGCCTGCAGCATCCGAGCTCCCTGGCCCTGGACTTCCCCAGCTGGACACAGTGGGATGGAGAGACCAAAGTCCCCATAGCACAAGTACCTTCTGAAATTTGCATTTAAGCACACTCTCTCCTGTGGCTCTTTCAGAACAAGCTGTGATAGTGCATAACAGAAAACCAAAGGGACTTTTATTAGCACCCTGAAACACCTCATGCTGTGACACTGCAGGGCCAGGATCCAGGAGTCCCCCACGAGACAAGGGAAAAACTAAAGGATTAAAGCAGCCTCTAAACCATCACACATTTTCTTCACCTTGTGAGAATCAGGGGTCAATACAGAGGGTATTTCCAAGCTGCCCCTTCTAGACAGAGACCAAGAATCAGCTTTGATTTGGGGTTTTTTGCCATAACCTAATGTCCACAGGAGCTGGGTATTTAAGCCAAACACTCAGGATCCCATGAGTGCACAACACCACAGCCCTTGGAATAGCTCGATTAGTTTTTTCCTCTTTTAACCCTCAGTCACGCTGCAGGTGGGAAAGAACAATTTCTGAAGAATCATGGGGATACAGGTCCTGTGTTGATATAAACCATCTGTCTTGACACACTTCCCTGTTCCTTCCTCCAGTGATACCCTGGGGCAAGATTGCAGCAAACCAGGGCTGCTGCTGCTGCTGGGTTTTCCTTGCACTGGTGTTGGGTCCATCTCATCTCTGAGCTGAGGAGCCCTGCTCTGGCAGGAAGACTGAGGGCATCCATGACCCATCCAACTGTCCTCACCTCTGTACCAGAAATTGCACTTCCCTGAGTGCGCAGTCAAAACAATTGCTGAGGGAATTAATTTCATCTAATTTTCAGGTACTGGAAATCAAAGAGTAAACATTCTGTCTTGCAGAATTTCAGCTCCAGCTCTTCTCCTCTTGCAGACACCCAGTAGCAACAGGAGAGGGGTGGTGACTTTGTGAACGTGTCATATAAAGCTCTGCCCTTGCCCCAAGTCCAGTGCTCCTCATCAGGACTTTTCATTTCAAACCATGCTATTTCATTCAAACTGAAGAGGTCTTTAATCACAGCATTCCCACACATAACCCTTAGTTTATTAGCCCACGGAAAAGTCCTCTTGGCTGGTGATGCTCTCCCCTTGGCTGAGGATGGGAAGAGCTGTTACAACAATGTAGAGTGGCAAAAGCAGGACAAGAAGAGAAGGAAAGCTTAGAGGAAAATGCCAGCTGGGGAAGGCACCCTGAGAGCAATCCCGTGTGTGCACAGGGACAGGTAAATGTGTAATGAGCTAGAACAGCCTGGCACAGGGTGACAGGAGCAGGACAGAGATCAACAGCGAAATATTTCTCCACGAGTATTTTCTTGACCACAGGAGAGAAGATGAGCGCAGCACAGAGCAAAGATAAAAGGATCTGGGACTCCCAGCTCTCCTGTCTGCACTGGCCTTTTCCCTCAAGGGATCAAATGGCATCAAGAATGATTGGTGAGGATCTCCATGGACCTTTGCATTCGTTTTGAACTCGAATATCTGCACAGTCATGGCACTCCTGTGGAAATCCTCAGCATATTGCAAAAATCCTGCCATCCCCAATCCACACTGCACTGCTTAGTTCCATGAATTGGCAGAAACCCCTCTCCAGGCTCAGACAAGCAACCAGTGTTGCAAGTACCACGGGAGCCTGGAGGGCATCAGAAGCCAACTCTGAAAAGATTCAGGCAGGACATGCTGGAGGACAGGGGACGTTATCCAGGGCACTTCTTGGCAGGGCCAGATCTCCAGGAGCAGAGATCTCCTAAGTCCAGCACTCACTTCCTCAGCTCTCTTGCAGAACCACAGTCATGCCAGAGCTGGAATAGCCAAGAAGTTCTGCAGACAGTCAGTAATGGTGTCTCCAGTGGCCAGGAAAACGACAACCTCTAAACATACAACCAGCTGTTAGAGCAGTCAGTAACAAGCTTGCCCATGAGAGCACAGCCCGCTGCTGCTGTCTGCACTTGTTCCTGACTCAACAGAGGGAGTGATGCACTTCTGCAGCTCGTCACCCATCCAGCTTCCACTGATCGCCCAGGAGAGCCACAGGAGTAGCTTGGAGGATGTTCAACTGCAGAGTCACAGTTACAACATCCTGGACAGTCAGGAGTGGGTTGTGCTGCCTTAAAGCCTGGTGCTGCCAGCCCCCATGTCCCAACAGACCATCACTTGCCACCCAGAGGGCCATCAATGACAGCGAGGGAATAGCCATGAGGGACTTGTGTTCTGGAGGTGACATTGCAAAGCCACATCCATCGGTGCTGCCTGTCCTAGCGTGCGCTTCCAGACTCCCACAGAACCCCGCCACATTGACTTCTCACATGTCTGCCTATCAGCCAGTCACTTAATTAGCTGAAGTTGCAGCTTGCCATGAGAGATGGTCATGTGGCTTGGGAAGCTCCCAGCCTCGCACAACTTGCGTGGTCACTGGGCAGTGCCTGTGCAGAGAGGCTTCAGGGGAAGAAAACTCCCAAATCATCATCATCATCATCATCATCATCATCATCATCACCACCACCACCACCACCACCACAGCTGGGTACCAACTGAGCCAGAGAGCAGGGCCACATAAATGCGTCCCAGTCACAGCGAGGAGCCTGGAGCAGACCCCCAGGCATGGTTGGAACCAACCACCAAAAGCAGCTTTCCTGCTCAAATTCCTGACAGATGCTCGAGGAAGGATGCTGCTTGTTGCTGGGAAGAAAAAGGATGTGATGGGGCTTTTCTCCCAGCAGCTGACAACAAAATTGCACCTTATGGTGAGGAGGTGGCAGCCTCACATACAGAGAGACACCCAGGTCTGTGGTGGAGGTGTTTGTCCCAGCCACAGGGCGTGTGTGTGGTGGGGGACACAGGTGAGGGCAACGTGACACCTGCTCAGCCAGTGCAAGGACAAACCTTCCTGAGGGACAGAAGAGGGGCAAAAATGGGCCAGATTGTGTGAAAGACCTTGTGCCACACATGCTTTTAGCTGTTCAGCAGTGGTCTTTGACAGAGGAGAGGGTTTCATCAGCATTTCTGTCCCTGCTGATGGGTTCCCATCTGTGCAAGATGTCCTATGAGTCACCCATGCAGGATCCTTTGCTGAACCAAGCCTTGCTGACATGAAATGTCTGTACTTAATGAAAATTTTGCCTGCAGCATGCTGCAAACATGACAGGGAGGGAAAAGGAAAACCTGCCTGAAACGAAGCATGACGCATGCTTTGGGAAGTATGGATGTGAGCTGATCTGATGTGGCAGCTTGGTTTGCTGGTCCAGCAGACCAGGTCTGCATGGGGCTTCACAGTCCAATGCCTCCCAAAACTGATAGAGCACACCAGCCTGGACACCACTAACAAGGGGAGGGGGAAGTGGAAACGGTTCCTCTATACCTTCCTCCCACCTCTGGAGCCAAAATTCATCTGGCTACTCTCATTTGCTTGTACGCCCTCCACCTCTTTCCCCAAGGCCTTCTGAATCAGTCAGACTGCAAGGCTGTGTTGTCATTTCCATGTCTGCATAAACCAACTGCTCCCCTGGCCTTGGGATGTGCTGAGTTTAAATGACAACATACGGCTCAAATACATAACACCAGAGCGTCACTACCAGGAAAATCCTGGAAAAAGATCCAGCCTGTTCTTCCTTGGCCTTGCAGAAACACAGGGCATGAGAGGTGGTCTGCAGAGACAGGAAGACTGAGGGCTGTTGCTGCTCAAATAGCTGGGAGATGACAGGCACAGCTGATGCTCAGTGTCTCAGAAAATACTTTTTAGGAGCAACGATTGCCAGGTAAGATGATTTCACATGCCAGACTGAATGCTGCTTGACTCTCCTCCTAGGAATACCATATTGAGAAGGATTTGTCAGATCAGAAATGTTTTTCTGGTGAATCCTCAGTGTTTGCTCTGATGTGACTGTGAATTCTGTGCTCTGACTAATGCACTTCTTCATCCATCTGCCAGTGCCACATCTTGCAAGGGACCAGCTGGGCGAAGATGAATGGCATTCTCTTCATCTGCCCCAAACCAATGCCTGAGCCCTTGGTCATGCTTAAATGTTTCCACAGCTCCAGCTGTGGGCTCCTCTTCCATGGCTCTGGATGTGGTGACACCAGGACAAAACTATTTTCCTGCTTTTTCCCAACCTCATTGCCATGCATGTCTTGTGATTATGATCCACAGTCCTTAAAGCTCCCAGAGTGTCTGCTGGAGGCAGGATCCCTGAGGGATCAAACAGGAGAGACCCATCTAGGTCCGTGTCTGCAGCTCCAAGGACAGCTTGCACAAAGAGTGCAATACCACTGATGACTAGGAGGGAAAACACATTTCATGTGAATTTGATCAAAAACGCCCCCAGCAGCAATTACTTAAGGTACCTAGGAAAGCTGACAGAGGAGAAATAACTTCTCCCCTGGCTGTGCACAGCCCTGCCCATGCCAGCTGAAAACTGCATTAGCCCTGAAAAGTCCAGCCTGTGCTGCAAGCAAAGGATTGACTGCCCAGGGCTCAGCTCAGCCCAACATCCTTGCTCAGTATAAAACTCTGCAAATCCCACTTCTAAGACTGCAGGATTAAGAGCCAAAATCTGGCATTTCCTCCCAGTCTGCCTTTCTTGATTGACTTGGCTGGGCAGTCAGGTCTGTGGGTAGTGCAGGCAGGTAAATAAGTGGACAGAAACTTGGCACACAGTTGCTTCTTGCACCCAAATACACATCCAGCTTTTCTTTGCAGCCAGGTTCCCCCTCATGACAATAATTGCTCTTACCTTTCAAATGAGTTGCTCTTCCCTGTGTGCACCTGGATAGTTGCCATGACAATGCTCCTCAAACAGAAGACATCACTCTTATTTACATGGCTTTTGGCCTCCACAAAATGAATTTCAACGAGTAACTGCCAGCAAAAAAGGGCATTTCTGCAGTTCTGTAAATCATTTAGCAAACTTTGCTGAGTTAAACCTGACTAAACAAAACAGTGGGGACCCCCAGAAATAATGGGTCAACGTCTAACAGCATAGCTTCAGCATCAGGAATCAGGATTCAAGGAAGCCCAAAATACACGTGCTGCGCATTAACTGCTCCAGCACCACCACTACAGTTAGACTTTGTGTCAATCCTGGCAATGTTTCCCTCCCAGGGAAGGCACATTTCAATTCCTGCTTGCCTGGGTTTCAGGGAGAGGCAGAATTTCCTTTCTTATTTGGGAAGACACTTGATAGGGAGCCTTGATTGTGCCCTGCCACTCTGCCAGGGCTGCTGACAGCCAGCTCTGCTGCTGGAAAAGCAGCTGTACATGGGAAAAGAAGAAGATGAGGAATGCTCAGTGACAGCAGAGGGCATGCCACAAAAATTCAAAGGGCAAACATCAATACAGAATGTGCAGGTCTGCTTTCAAGAGCAGCATCCACTGTCATTTTAGCTGCATGCTCAGTGAGGCCTGCATCTGACTCGTCTTATTTGATGGCTGGCCCCAAAGATCAGGCCCTGCTTTTCCAGACACTCCTCCGAAATTCTTGGCGTGGTGATCCAGCAGCAGGATCAAAGCCTTCTGGTGGTATGCAGGAATGAACACTTGGCCATCACTACATTTATCATCCCTTGCCCAGTGAAGGATGCGAGGGACTGATTTCAAGATTAGGACAGTAGACTCACACTAACTTTTATTAGAAGAAGTTGTAAATTATCCTCTGTCAGGGCTCTAGGGACCCTTAAGTGGAATGCTCACATTTTAGCAATTTGAGTGACTGGATGCAGAGTTCACCCCAGGTCCAGACTCTCTTTGGCAAGTCCCCTCTGCTGGGACACTATCAGTGGTTATCTGAAGGTATAAAAGACGTGAAGTGTCTGGGTACCAGCACATGAAATGCTGTCATTATATAGGCTTGAAACATCAGGGATGCTCATTTCTGGAGACAGTCACCCAAGCCGAGAGCTACACTCCAGTGCCTTGCCATGCTGTCACAATGCCACAAGGCAAGCCCTGAAGGGAGGTGATGCAGATTCTGCATTATTGTCTTTTCTTTCCAGGGATAAGGCCAGCAAGCTCAGGCAATGCCCCACAAAGTATTCAGCCACCCCCAGAGAGGGGTTACTGCTGGGACAAAGCTGCCTTAAGCAGGGACACTGTTTGGAGCATTAAGTCAACAGATGACGCCAAAATCTCAAGTCTGCACTAAAGGTGCTGCTTTATGTATTTAGCTGCTATTTTTATCCTCTGGGGATGGCTCTGACCAAGGGAAAACGTGCTAGGGTTGAGTGCCAGCAGTGGGGTTCTTTGTCTCCAGCCCAGCAAATCTTCAGACATCTTGGTAGTTGTTAGGTTTGTTGATTTTTTTCCCCCCTCTTCCTTTTCAATAACTTCCATCTCCAGAGGGCGAAGGAAAAAAGTATGTCCTTTGAGATGGGATTTCTCCTGTCTTTTCAAACACCTCAAGGTCTTCAGGAATTGCCAGGGATTAACGCCCTTGACCCCCACAGAAACTGCTCTGAAAAGACCGAAGGACCCCAATGTCCTCAGGAAGGTGCTAGAAGGTGTGCAGGGCTGTGGGACCTGGGTGGAGGGTGCTGCCACAGCAGGGAGCCATTCCCTGCTCCTGCTGAAGTGTTTTGCCCCTCTGGTGGCTGCAGCATCCTGGCATGGGCCATTCCAGTGGAGTTTCCCTGTTGCTGGACACTCTGGAGGTCAGGAGCATGCAGGCAACTTCAAAAGTCACCCTTCACACTGTGGCTGACACACCACCTGTTTACTGCCAAATAAATTAAGCTGTGAAATACGTCCCTCTCTGCTGAAACTCTATGCACAAAAACCCTTTGAAAGAGACACCAGGTATCCTGAAGTGCTCAGTGATCCTTGGGGTTAAAGCCTGTGGTGGGAGCACAAAAGCAAGCATGGGTTTGCCAAGGATCCCTCCCAGTGCTGAGATAGGCAGGAAACCAATTAGATGAGGAGCATGAAAAAATGCTGCTTCTGTCTCCAGTTACCAAGGAGATTGTTCAAACAAAGCTAAAATAAGTGGCCAAGAGAAACGTGAGAGTGGAAGAGCACTTGAACGCTTTGTGATGGCTTTGCTGGGCAGGGTGCCTGTGATGGGCTCAGCCTTGGCCAGCAGCTCTTCCCAGGGGAAAACATCCATATTTTGGTCTGCATGTACCTGTGTGAAAATGGCCAAGAAATTACAAACGGCAACACTGAAAAGTCCCTGCCCACAGAGGCTTCAGCCATGTGCCGGCCCCATTTATGGCAATTGTGGCAGCAGGACACATCACTCAATGGCCTCAGCCTGGACTTGTGTGCTCAGGTTCTCACAGGATATCTCCCTGTGGGAGGGAGCAAACTAAATCCAGCTGTGTCTGGGGCTAAAAATTCCACCCTTTGTGGCCAGCTCAGAAGCTCCAGTGTCTGTCTATAAGATCAGAGGGCTGGCAGATACCTGGAATACGGGACGGAAAAATCCTCCTGCAGATCCCCGTGGACACACACGTGCTGGATTTACTCCTGTGACAGTCACAGGATCACAGAATCATTTAGGCTGGAAAAGACATCTAAGATCATCAAGATCCACCATTAAAGGTCAGAAGACAAACATCACCAGATTGTACACGAAGACCGGGCTTTCTCCAACCCCACCTCATGCCAGGGCTGCACAGGGGCTGCCTCAGGGCCAGTTGCACTTTTCTCTTGTGCTGTGAGTTGCAGATGTTACGTGGAAGTGGCAATTCCCACACAAACCCCAGAGCCCTTAAGCCGCTTCCCATCCCTCTGCAATCCTTAGTTAAGACAAGGAGAGGGAAAACTTCCCAGATGCTGTTTCTCCAGCAGATCCTCATATTTTACACATGCTCATCCAGATGCCTGATGCAATCAGGGCTGTGAGTTAAAGGCACAAGTTAAGGCTGTGCCTGTTGTTAAACCTGCCCACGACTTTCCACTATTTTAGAGTCCGTCTCAGCTGCTTGGTGCTTTGCCAGACTTTAGCCATTCAGAATGATACTTTCCATGTAGAGTGGCCACTGCTGAGAGAGTAATGAAAAGCCCCACCATCTCAGCTTTGGGAAAAAAAAAACAACAACAAAACGCTGCTCTGCCCATGCAAACATTTTTTTCCCAAACACTATATTGAGTAATTCTCTCTTCCTTATGCTCTGCTGCAGAGGACAAAACTTAGCAGAAGGATCTCTCTCTAGTGCTCAGGATGTGCCAGTTTGCTTAAATTAGACCAAGTCCAAAGACTCTAAAAACCTGCAAAATGCGTAGGCTTCTTCAAACTGGCAGCTCAAAGTCTTGGAAGATTTAATCTGCTCTGGAAATGCTCCATTCTTTCCCAGTGCCAAACCTGCTTTTGCACAGGCTGTGCCCTCAGCAGGGCTCTTCCTGTGCCTGGGAGCTGCTGGGAAGCTGGGAGTTCTGGCAGCAACAGGAAAGCTGGCTGGCCTGGGTACCCATGGCAGGGGCAGTCATGGGGCCTGAGAAATTCAACAGCCATGCTTCCCCTCCTCCTCCTCCTTTACTGCTGGCCTCTGAGTTATGAATGTCTCCAGGCACATGGACTCTGCATCACAGACCTTGCATCCTTGCTGCAAGGATGACAGGCTCTCTGCAGTATCTTCGGTAGCCCTCCTTACCAGCTTGTGTACGTAAATGATGAAGCTTGCTGGGACACAGACACTTTGCCCCCTCATACTCAGCCTGGGATCTGCAGGGGATGATTTTCCTTTTCTGTCCATCCTGATCCTGTGCTGGATTTAGTGAACCAGAACCAGAACCCTTCTGCTGGGGGAAGCTAGAGTTTAACTCTGTCCAAAGTGCTTGGCTGGGTAGGTAGAACCTGCTCCTTGTGCTGTGTTCTTTGGCTGCAGGTGGAGTGATGCTACCAAAAAACCCCCTGCTGCTCCTGGGAAGGGAAATTTAATACCAGAAGACTCAGAAGCATTGAAAGCATGAAAAAGTGGAAACCCACCCCAGTATTGTGCCCAGGAATTTCTCCCTAGTGTGGGCCTGGTGGGAACTACTGGGACAGTTTAGGAGCTGTTGGGTAGAAGGAAGGCAGGAGGGAGGCCAAGGGAAAAATGTTTTCCCAAAGAGTCCTCCCGTTGCAAAGCCAGGGAGGGGAAGAGAGAGACATAAAAGCAAAGCTAGCATGAGTTGCCTCTGGCTCCAGAAAGCCTCTCTAGTGATGGCAACTGCAGTATTATAAAAGCAGCTTTTAAGAAGGGCTCTAAAGACACTGTCAGGATTCGAGGAAACCGTAGTAAAGCCTAGTAAGAGGAAACCAAATTGACCAAAACAACCAGCCAGGAAACACAAGCTGCATTTTGTAACTTGCCCCTCTTCCTCTCTGACACTCATTTGCTTTTCCTTCAAGCATGGACAAGTACTGTTGTGGGGCTATTAATGCTTCCATTAGGAAGAGAATGAAATCTCAGCTGAAGACTCCATTCAAAGATATGCTGAGGTGCCCTTCCAAATGCTCTGCAATGCAGCCCCTCTGCTGTCATTCATCACATCAATTCACATCATCTCATCATGATATCTGGTTACCCATTGAATATCAGGATGTTGAATTGACCATGAGCATATTTATTTACTACAATCAGATAGGGATCCTCTAGTAGCCACACACAATTAAGTTTTATTTTCTCACCAGTGTTCACATTTTAAAGCTATTTAGGTTAAATTAAACCCTAACCTCAGCAGGGCTCAAGCATGCTGAGTGAGGGTTTCTGGCCATGTGCTGGAGAGTGATGGGCCAGAAGCTGCAAGAGCACCCAAAGACTCAGCCTATGGTACCATCACGTGCAGCAAAACCAGCGGGGATCCCGACCCAAGCTGAAGAGAGGGGCTGTGAACCCACACAGGCCAGTCAGACTTCCCCCTGCTTCAATCAGCAGCATGTTTTGACTGCATTTCAAACTCTCAGCAGCAAGGAGGGGATGAAGCTCCAGAAGAGCTCTGAGTGTGGCAGCACCAGGAGCCCCAGCATAGGGCTCGTGTGCTCGGCTGAGCCAAGGAGACCAGGGGCAGCTGCAGCAGCCTTGGAGCCCTCCGTGAAAGTGAACATTTTTCATGGCTGCTGTTTCCCCAGAGGAACCTTTGCAGAGAGCATTAGCAAAAGTGTCTAATTTTATTGGCACTACTCAAGGGAAGATGTCAAGGCGTGGAAAAAAAACAAAACCCAAAATCTTAAGAATTTGGAATGGTGCTGCATGCATTTTCTGAGAAAGTTTTCAATTTGCTGCCTCCTTTTCTGAGAGCTAGACAATGTATCAAAGAACTTATTTGTGTGTGTGTTTTTTTTTTTTTAATTTTTGTTTGTTTGTTTAAAAGAACCCTCTAGCAATGGTCTTTATTGTTTTCTAATTCACAGCTGCCAGAGAGCCTGGAGGATTATTCTGCATAGAGCTATAAATGATGCCCCATATTAATGATTGCTTTCACTGACTTTGGAGGAAAATTCCAGAGCGACTTGTGAAGATGAGATTTCCGTTTCTACATCTCAGACAAACAGCTGCACGTCAAAATCCTAGAAATAGGCAGAAAAACATGTTTCCCAGCTCCCAGAAACCCAGATAAAAATCCCCAAGTGGACAACGATTTGTGTGCAGTGGGCCCTGCCAGAAAAGCAGCAAACAAAAATAATTCCCAGCTGAATAGCAGAGAACACTGCACCATGTCCTTGGGCAAGGGGGACACCACAGCTTTTCCAGGGGGGGCAGAAAATACCATTGTTTCCCACCTGAAACAGCTGTGCCATGAAAAACGTCCAGGGAGGCTGGTTTGAAAGCTGAAGACGGCGAGATTTAGGTCTGATTCGTAGAAGATCTGGGTACAGGCACCGATTCCTCCGTGTTTGCCATGAGGCAGAGCCTGTCACATGCCAGCCGAGCCACCTCCGTGGTGCACGCCCTGCTTGTGTCCCACAAACAGCAGGGCCATGTATATTTAATAGGCACAGGCGCGCACACACGCACAGCACACACGCACAGCCTGGAGGCACTCGGCCCCAGCACTTGCAGCCTCCTTGCTGCCTCGGGTTGCTTTTGCCTTTTTAAGGCCAGAGCAGCCCCGTTTCCCTCCTGCAATTCGTGACCACCAGCCAGGCACAGGTAAGAGTTTGTTTTCCAGCACACCCAAACCCTTTGAACGCGGTGTGTGGAGAAGGGCAGTGCCACAAACAGCACAAACCTGTCTGCTGATGTGATGGGGCTTATGCACACTGTGAATTTTGTCCTTTATTAGACCTCCTCTATCTGCTCTATTATTCATGATTCCAGCCTCGTTTTCTCAAACTGCAGGGAAAGCCAAGAGCTAATCAGGATGAGTAATTTTTGGGCTGGCACCCTTCACCTGCCAGCACACCGTGGAGATTACACTGGGTGCCAGGGGAGCCAGGGTTTCCATTCCAGGCTTGTTACGAGCTCTAGAAAAACGAGCAATATCCAGGCAAATCAGGACCAGCTGTGAAAGCTGCAGCTGTTGGGAAAAATTTGACAAGCCTGTAGGGCTTCCCCTTCTCTAGAATGGTTATAGTTACAGGAAACAGACACTTTTTAAAGTTTTCACAACCGGGTTTCAGGAGGACCCATCAGCCTTACTAAATATAATATTTCACTCTGTGAGCCATTATTTACTTATTTCTCTTGGCCCTGCTGTCCCCACAAAGCTGCCTGGAAGTGAGGAAACTTGGCCTCGCTGCATTTCAAACTGAAGCAATGCTCTGGATTTGCAAGCCAAAGGAAAACAGAAGTCAAGTTAAAAATATGCACGTATTTTTGTGCATATATATTTGTGATTATTCTTTGTGGCAAGGGTTTGGGAATATTTTTGCTTTCGACAGACCTGCAGGAAGGTCCTGGCAAACAAGAGAAAGAAGGCTGGGAAGTGAGGGATGTGCAAGGCCTGTTTGAGCTGTTTGTAGCTGTTTATTTAATAAAGATCTTTGCACAAGATCCATGTATTGATGCACCCAATCTAGGTACCATCCAAATTTGGTGAGTGCATTCAGGTTCCAGTTGATTTCCCACTCCTCTCCACGGTGTTTGCTTCAGCTACATGCTTGGATCACAAGTGGGTTTGTCCAGCTCCTCCACGTGAACATTAAAAATGTCCAAATGCCTCAGAGGAAAGGAAAATGACTGACTTTGGAGCTGGCTGTGCACACCAGCCATTTGCACCAATTTGCATGAAATTTGCATTTCATCACTAATCACTACTCAAATATGCAGAAAATATGGTTTTAATCATCTGACTGTGGGCAAACAAAATAACCTCTCTCCCAGTTTTGAGCCAGTGACCTTCTGTCCCGGCATCAGAAATGACATAAATTGCCACTTGGATGGCTTTTCCCAGGCAAGCCAAGCCAGCCTGAAGACACCAGGACACACTGCTCTGCCCATCCACTCTCCTCTGGTTCCCTCTCCCTTGCAGTGATAATTTCTTCTAAGAAAAGAGGCACAGGACTCATCCCAGTGCTTCCAGAACCAATGGATTTGCTCTCAACAGCCCCCTCCATCACTGGACAGTTCAGAATGTCCAGGAAACAACATTCAGGCTTTTATGAAGCCAAACACAGTGGATCACCAGTGCACACTTGTTCTCCTGCCTTGCCTCCCTCCCTTCTCTCTCCTTGGGACGTCCATGATGGCCTGGACTTTTTAGCCACATTCAAAAATGCATTTTGGCATAATGTTCTTATTAGATGTTAGAAAGCTCTGGCCTGCCAGCAGAATTCTGGGGACAGAAGTGGATGTTCGTGAGCCTGGGGCCGAGACATCCAGCGGAGAAATCCCAGCTCTGCTTGTGACTGACTCTATGAAATCTCAGGAGAATGAGCCAGGCCAACATTTCATCACAGCCTTTGGAAGAGGATGCTGAAGTCACCCAGTCAAGCTGGCCCAGTGCCCAATGGCCAGTGTCACCCTAGTGGGCAATGGGCCAGTCCGGCAGCTCTGCAAATGCAGCCTTTTTAACAAAAGCATTGAACTGGATCAGGATGTCTGGCCTTAACAAGCCCAGATTAACCAAGGACTGACTCCACTCTGCTGCTATTTTTAGCTTTCAAAAACAGTCTGACCATGCGCCGCCCGGCAGCGTCTGCCCGTGAACGCTCTCAGCCTAGTGTGACTCAGAAGGGGGTTTCACACGAGCCTTCCTGTCTCTGCTACTCATCCCCAATGTCCCCATGGTGTTGATCTGCCATCTCTCCCCATGCCATGCACACTTCGGGCTGTATTCCCATCCTCACAGTTGTGTGGGTGTCTCCAAACTCTGGAGGAGTGGTTCCCCAGGTGTTGGAGACCAAGTAATTTTACCCCCTCTGACCTCCTCAGAGGGAGAGAAGAATGTAGAATTTGAGTTAAAGCCTTTAGAGAAATTAAGAGATATTAAACCACATAAGTAAATAACTTAGAAATAAGCTTAAGTAAGAATAAGCCTTTATGCTTTCTAAGTGCCTTTACTAGAAGCAGAATGCCAGCTGCCTGAACAAATGCAGAGGGCCAGTGCCCTAAGCTCCAGTTAATTGTTCACTACTTCATAGACACAACTAAAACACAGCAGAATATTGTTTTGCATTTCTAGATAAAATAAGAGAACAAACCCAAGACAGAATATGTACGTAAACAGATAGTGTGTGCAAATTCATGTAAAGGTGTGCAAGAACTGACATTGTCTTTCACATGTAAAAGTATAATAGGTGCAGAAAAATGGTTTTAGCTTTGTGTTTTTAGCTGATTGGTCAATTTAGGGTTAAAAACCCTCAGGAAGGCCTGCAAAAATCAATACCTATCCGTACACCTACCTACCCTGCTGCTTTGCTTTGCTTCACTTTGCCTGCATGAAACCATGGAAGAAGAAAGAACACAAGAAAGAAGGCCGCGTTGTTCCTGCAGCTGCCCGGAGCTCCAGGCTTGCGAGGCCCTGGGGAACTCCTGCAGTTCCTCAAGGCCTCACCCTGAAACAACTCCTACCTCCTGCCCGAGACTCGCAGCATGGGAGGCCTGAGAGAATTCCAACAACTCTCCGAGACCCCATCCTGAAGAAGACCCTTTGGCAAACTTGAACTGCACCTTTGGACTGATGCGTTTACAGACTGATGCTTTTATTCAATAAGTAACTTTATAGCACCAACTCCTGCCTCAGTCAGTGGCTCCCCCAAAAAAGATAACATGTTAACACCCAGGAGCTGCCTTGGAGCAACGGTGCTGCCAGGCTCAGTGGGACGTTTCCCAGCAAAACCACCCGAACACGCAGGCGGTGTCCCCTCCAAGGCTCGGGTGCTTTGCTGATCCAACAAACCGCCACACACGCTGCCTCTCAGGCTCCTTTCACCGAAAAAATGACAAAGCACACCCCTGCAAGCAGCAGCTGCTTGGGCTCAAGCACCAAAACACCTCACCAGACAGGAGACCCAATGGGACTGATAGTGGCTGTGAGGCAGGAATGGCATGGCCAAGTTGGATTTGACTGAGCAGTCTTGGCAGGTACTAAGTGAAATGTCCCAGCCAGCTAGTTGCATGGAGAGGGCTGCTGGCACATCAAGATGTCCATATCTGCTTGGAATACACTGGAAAAGTGATGTCTGGCTGGGTCCCAGCCAAACAGCTCCAGCTGCCTTTCCCTCAACACCTCCAGAAGTGAGTGCTGGTGCACCAGGCAGGAATGCCACGTACCTCTTCACAAATAGGTAAGGCACTGCACAGGCAGAAACTCTTTGATAGTGAGGTGTGAAATCCAGCACTGAGCCTATGTTTAAAAAGCAAAGGTCCTGCAGGGCTCCTTATCTCTCCTGCTCCATGAAATGCAGTCAGATGAAGATGTGAAAAAGAGGCCATGTGTTTTCCCCCCCCCCCCACCCGTATTTCTAAAG
>WAAG01082830.1:24490-54594 GCA_013390105.1 Tichodroma muraria
TGCAGGCAGATGAAAATTTGAAAAAGAGGCCCTGTTTTTTCCCCCCCCCCCCACCTGTGATTCTCAAAGGAAGGCAGGGTTTTTAAAAGCCTAGGAAATTATTAGTGGTCTGCTTCTATTTTTTTCCTAAATCTCAGTCCATCAGAAGAGGACAATTAAGTGCTCCAGGGGGTTTGGCAGTACAAGTGACAATGCCCAAAGGCTGAACTGGCTCTGTTACCCCTCCATCCTCAAAACCTTCTTGCCCCGGAAGGAAAAAGATGCTGAAGGATGGGGGAATCACTGGAGACTCATTTTCTCAAATAGAGTCTTTATGACCCAAAATACGTAGATGCCTCTTTTATTAAAAATGACGCATTTCCCTATGTCTTAGGATCCTTTTAATGTACCTTATGCTATTGGTATTGCATAAGCCGAATGCAATATTTATACTGCATTTGCATTAATATTGAGCTTATGCAATATTGGTATTGCATAAGCTAAATGCTTATGCATTTAGTTGATTCCTTTATAATCTTACTTCCCATGTTTGTAATCACATAGGGGCCACAACACTCCTATGAACACGCTCACAAGAGCCTCAAAATGACTGAAACTCTCCCTTGTACGAAAGTAACCTCCCAGTCCTAAATCCAGCTGTCCTTATATACTCATTCAACCACACACCAGTCCAGCAGACCAGCAGATCACAAAAACTGTTTGGCCTTCAGGTCCAAATAACAGAACTGTGATGCCTTTCCTCACATCCTAGGCAAACTCTGGGACTCCCATTTGTGTTGCACCACTCATCCTGGTGGTTTCCAGCTCCACCCCTCTCACATCACTTACTAATCACAGATGGACTCAGCAATCTCAGCCAAAAGACATGAACTGAACTCCGTGGTATGGCTAATCCTCTAAAAATACTGCTGTTTCACAAGGAGGAGGGCCTGGGAGGGAGAGAGACAATAGTTCTGCTCTGGCACATTTTGGTCTGGCCCTGATTGGTTTCCAGCCTGTTCAGCAGTGTGGAACAGTGATCCTGCATCCCACAATTAAACAGAAACCACTCCTCCTGCCATGGGGAGAACATGTGTGAGATGGATCCCCTTCACACCAGCCATCTCCAGGGCACCTGCAAAAACACTTAGCAAATCCCTTTTTCTCCCCCGCTCCTGTCTGCTGACAACCTGGCTTTCAGGTGGGAATTGTGTGCGGGAGTTTTGGGGACACCAGGCAGGAACTTCATGCCCCTGTGAAGCTGGAGGGAAATGTGCTCCCAGTGCCAGGTGTGGCAGTGCTTCCAAGCTCTTCCTTACAGCCTGTTCCTGCCAAACCCACCCATGCCATTTGGCTCTTCATTCCATGTCAAAAGCAAAGGGTGCTGGTGCACCAGGGCTGTGGGAGCAGGCAGCACCCGTGGGTCTCTCAGACCTTGACAAAACAGGGCATGATTTCCCCTGAGTGAGAAGGATCAGTCATCTTACAGAGTGCTCATCCCCTTGAGTAAAACGTTGGTTTGTTGTCCCTGCAATCCACGTACAGAGCAGTGCCCCACGCCAGGTATCAATCCATAAGAAGCAGGAATGATAAGGGAGGGGGAAGCCCCTCCTCGTACTCCCTTCCCCAGTGTGTTCACCACCAAGCACCCTGAGCTGAGGTCACCCCTGCTCCCTGGCATTTCTCCTGCCCTCCCTCACCACTCCCCCTGTCGCAGCAGGGGCTGCAGGGCAGCCCTGACTCCTCTCCCAGGAGGGGATGCTGAATTATGCCAGAGTCTGCAGTGAGTGCTGACTCCTTGGCTCATCCCTGAGTCTTGATCTGCCAAGACAAACCCAGGCCGGTCACAGAAGGCTCCTGGAAATGTGCCCAGGTGCTCCTCTCGATTAAGTTTATTTCCTCTGAGTGCGCACCTGATGGTAACGGAGTTACAGAAGCCATGTCCTCTCTCCAGGTGCATCCCACACGCTGGCCCCCCACAGAAAGAATAATGAAATGTAATTAATACCTGGCCCTTTCTCCAGGGCTGACTTTTCCTTCTTAGGAGAAAAGGGAAGGGGAGTTGTGTGATGGCACCAGCCTTTCCAGCGCCATGAAGGTTCTGTCATTGCAGCTGAGCCTGGGGACATGCCAGTGCCCCTGCTGTGCCACAGTTAGCCAGATATTCTGGCTTCCCTCCCTGTCTTCCCCCCATTGCTCCAACGTGTTTTTTTTGCAGCAAGGAGAACCTTTCCTCCACCTGCACCAGTTGTGAGCTGCTCCAGGAGCAGAACAAGGCCAGAGTGGGGCCTGTGGTGCTGGAGGTTTTGGCACAAGTAATCATGGGAGGAAACAAGCAGGTCGCAGAGCCGCCCCAAGGAGGGGATTACAGAGCTTCTGTTGCACGTGGGACTTGATGTCCAACATAGTTAATGCCTTCTTAATCACTCATAAGCCATTCTACTCTGAAAGAATAATAATAATGATGATTAAAAAAACCCTCTTTGGTGTCTTTTGCTTTTTGTTTTCCTGTTCGTAAATCCCAAGGCCTTCAAAACGCTGTCCCTGCTGAGTGAACTTAACCATTAACCTACAAAGAGCCACTGATGATTATGCCTCTGAAAATAGATTTTATCCATTCCTTCCACTCTCCTCTACTGATCTAGACACAAATGCTTAGTGATTGTTACTTGGCAACCATGGTAAAAATGTACTGAGCCACACGTGGCTACAAAGGATGAAATCACTGTCATGAAATTTACAAAATAAGTGCTGTAATACCAGAACACTTATTCCTAAGAGGAACAAACCTCTGCCTTATATATTGTTGTTGCTGGTGTTGTTTGTTTTTTTTTTTTAATAATTCACTTTTTTATTAGCAAGGCAAAGATTTTATTCTTGTATCTTTGTGACTTCATTCAGCATGTTTTGCTGTAGTGAGCATCACATACATGCATATATGGACACATAGCATCCAGGGAAGCACAGATACCCTCTGCTGAAGCCTGGACAGAAATACAGAGTTGTAGGAGGACTTACAGGAGGGCAGGGACCTCAGGAGGTCTTTGGTCAAAGCGAGGTCCATCCCCAAGCAAGGGCAGGGTGCTCACATGGGTTTCTGTATAGATGCATGCATGTGCACACTTTGAAGGCTCTCAGAGCAGATAATAAAAGGTGAATCCATCTGAGACTGCTTTAAACTAGAAATCACTAGTGCAGTGAAAAGCTGGGGTGGATACCGGTTATTGATCAACCAACTGCTTGGACCTACAGTTGTCAAATGTCAAACTCGAGTCCCTATAAAACCATTCTTCTCCTATGGCTAAGCTCCTGTATCCAATGCAAGATAGTCCCACAGACTACCAAAACCAAGATGCCACTTGCAGAAGATACTTCTCCATGTAACAAACACCTGAGCTTTAATCTTTGATAAAATATTTCCCAGTGGGAAAATGTTTGTGTCATGGCTCTCACAACGAAGAACTCTGTGCCTTTAGATCTGATTGAAAACTGTCCTGGGTAGCCTTTGATTAATACATGTTTCTCTGTTGGTCTCTCAATAAAACAGGGAAGAAATGGATGTTTTTGCTTTGCTCAGAGACCCAGGGGCTGGGCCAGTTTCTGGACAGACTGAACTCCACACAGTCAGAAAGATCTGAAACCAACGCACACCAAGCTGAGTTTTTCAAACACAAGCCTCTTGAAGTTGTCTAACTTCTCACCAGGGAAATTTTTAATTTCAGAGATTAAACACAGTGTTTGGAGATTCAGAGGCAAGATGCAATGCTGATTAGCATTTGTCTCAAAGCCTGATTATTCACACTGTTCCTCTTTTAGGGAACATACTTCTTTCAAGCTCGCACATAAATTTGTGCCCACAGATCTGCTTTCTCCTCTGATCAATACCCATTAGTTGCAACTTTTCCTAGATTTGAGTAGCAAGGGCATCTCTTCCTCCCCAGACCAGTGCTAGATTGGATCAGCAATCTGAAATTGGACTCAGCCCAGTTTTCAACACCGCTCATCCCCTGAGCCCTGCACGGTGCACTGGTGCTCCTGGTGAGGACAAGGAGCACAAAGAGGTGCTTGTCACTCTCCACCATGTGGAAAAGGTGAAAAATGTGGAAAATTTTCCCACCAGTGGGAAAGGCTGCAAGGGGCTTTCAGCTCCTGCAGCTGGGAGTTTGAGCAGAAGGGCCTGCTCATCTCCTTTCTGCCCCTTTGAGTGGAATTTTATCGGCAGTGGAGAGACCTGCACCATTTCCCCCTGCAAGAAAGGGCTTAGTGAGCAGGGTCTGTCACTTCCCTGGGATATTTTCAGGCTGATGCAGGCACTTCAGCGTGCTTGCAGTGTGCCATGGGTTGAATGCCCTGGTTTGCAACAGAAGAAGCCTTTCCCTGCTCCGCTGCTGCAAAGGAGTGAGAAGTCCTGGTGGCAAACACTGTGCTGTGAGCCCCACGAGGGGTCCAGCATGGATATCCATGGAGGATGCTCCCCAGGTAGCAGGGCTGGTTCAGCCCTTTGCAGCTGGGCTCTCTCCCTGAGCCCCCTGCACCTTCCATGGCTGAGCCTGGGTCCCTCTGAGCCCTGCCTTCCTGTTGTGGGCTACACAAGGAAACCCTGGATAGACCCTTGCTGACATCTCCAATCCACTCTCAAATGCTGCTTTCCTATTTTTCTGTCTATAATGCAAGCACAAACCTAAAAAGACATCCTCTCAGCCTTCCCTTTGCAAGGGCTTGGGAACAGAATTTCGAAATCTCTGAGGTCCTTGCAGACCATGAAATGGTAGTGAAAGCAGCTTAACCAAGTGAAATGAGATAATGCCAAATAAAAATGATCTTCCTGCTTTCCTGGGTTCATCCTTCCCACCAATCTATGCCTTCCCACTTACGCCTGGCCAGCACGTTCAGGCTTTTGGATGGATGGATGGATGCATGGCCCATCTTACTGGGATTTCTTCCTAGGCAAAGCCAGGAAGAAGGCTTCCCAGCTCCCTGTGTTTATTTCATGCCCTCTCTCTGAAGTCTTGGAGAAGAAACTGGCCAGAAATCCCACAAACACAGGGAAGAACTCTGAGGGCTCCCTAGCTCAGAGGAAGATGCCTTCATCTGTAAAGTGAAATGAAACAACACTAAGAAGGGAAAAGATCCATGCAAAGAGTTTTAACTTCCCTGCCCAAGCCAGTGACACAAAACCAGCCTTAGACAACAACATGCCACAAAACCACCCAAAGCATTTTGCATCTGTTTGCTGAAGCTGGGCTCAGGGTTAGGCTGGGCTCTAAACTCTGGCAGGAATCATTTCTGTTTCCTATTGGCACTTTAGAAATGGGTTTGAACACTGGCTTTTTAATTGGTGAGAGCTCCCAAGCCATATCAAGTTTTCCTTACTTAAAAGCTGATTTTTCAAGTGCACTTTTAAGAGATTCTTCATAAAGAAAATCGAAAAAAAAAAATTCCCATACCTTCTAAATTGCATCTGCTTTCTAAACTCACAATGCAGACATGCAGAGCTATGGATGACTAATAGGTATTTAAGCTAGTTATTATTTTCTTCTGCAAACAGTGGCAAATCACAAAAGCTAATAATCTTGGATTTCATTATCTCGTGTGCTGAAGACTTGGTGCTCCAGACAGCTCAAAGCAAAGGGAGAAATTAAAACTCTGTATCTCAAAATTGCAAACTGTACAAAAGCTGGTTGGAAGAATGATGGCCTCAACCCATTTCAGCAGGGTTAACCCATTAGCATCCACTTGCTGAGAGATTCCTGATGTGAGTGGTTTGTGGGGATTTAATGCTTTGATTGCCCAGCAGCAGGGCAGTGCGACCATGCAGACACAGCATTGCCCCCATGGCCTTCTCAAGTGCTGTCTTGCCTCAAGCAAGTGCCCTGATAATTTCACACCGTATTCTCAGTGGCTTGGCAGTCTCTGTACTGCGTGGAGTGTGTTGAGAGCCACCTGTGCACAGAAGTGCCCACGGGCAGGAAAGAACAGCTTGTCCCTACAACCTTAATTCCGTAAAAATTCCCCATAAATCTGACGTTCAGTGTTCCCATACTACACCTCCCAGCAGTCAAGTGTGATGGTACTGCCTGTCCAAATCTCTCTGAGCACACAGCAGGGCCAGCACGTGCAACTGAGTGCCCCCTGGGAGGGCAGGAGGAAAACAGTCCTTTTAAACCATTTCCACAATGAGCTGCCATCACTGGGAGCATTCCCAGCTCAGCATCACTTTCAAGATTCAGCCATAACTAAAACATATTTTCTGGCTGACAATATTGGCATAAAAGCCGAGCCCTGCCTGCCCCTGCTCTGCATGGACAAAGAGCAGGGGGAGGGAAATATTCCTTCTGCCTTACAGGCAGCAAGAGGAGACGTTTCTGTAAGATTTTAGATGTTTAGATTGTGTTTTCCCCAACACCTGGAACATGAGAAAAAGGTTTCCTATTTTAATTCCCCCAAAAGCTGATGACCTCCCTGGGTCAGCCCACTTCCCCACTTGCCAGCAAGTGACAGATTAAAACAGCCACTTTCACTGCAGTTCTCAAATCTGGGAGCTTTTTGTATCAAAATGAGGCAGGCTATTTGCCAATTCACTTCAACATAAAATGTGGCTCTCAGCAGGGCAGGAGGACAGCTAGGCAAATGGCAGCTCCCCTGGCTCCTGTGCTGTGCTGGCAGCCTGTAATTTGGGCACATCACACCGGGAGGAGAGGCAGAGCAGGGATGTGGCAGAGAGGTGGCTGAGGTATGAGTTTTGTGAGGGTCCTGTGTCCACCTTCTTCAACATGTCCATCCTGCTCCCATTTGGTTCCTCTCTGTCCTCCTCTCTGCCTGCCTCAGCTTCCAGCTCTCTCAGGGACCAAAATCACAGCAAGCAGCCAGGGCAAGCAGCACAGCAGCAGCCATGGGCAGGAGGGGATACCTGCTTAGCTTGGACACATGAGGACAAATCTCCTCTGCAATGGGACATAGACACAAAAACCTGACCAAATACTTTTGTGCAGATGCCCCTCTCCACTGGCCCACTTCTCTGTCCACCCTATTCCTTCTTCCCATCCACTGGAGACAGCATCAGTCCATGCAGGGCACCCAACAACCTGTCCCCAGCAGCTATGTGTGTCCCCAGCACAGGAGCCCTTGTATATCCATTAGCTGAGCCAGAAGGCGTCTTCCAGAAGAAACTGGTTATATTCTAATATGGTTTATGATTTCCTCATGAACCTGGGAGCCCAGAGGCTCTGGTCAAGGCTAGTTTTAACAATTTATCTTTGTGTATGGACAACATCCTACAACGGGTGATGAACCGCCCTCATCTCCACAGGCATCCTGGGAGACACACACACACACACACACACACACACACACACACACACACACACACACACACACACCACACTAAAAAAATATGCAGTCTCAATGGCTCTAAAACTGCTCAGAGATAAAGAAAGATGTGAAGGCAGGAGGTGTTGGGAAGGCAGCAGCTGTCGGAGGAGCCAAGGGACGGATTAGTTTGCATAATTCATTCCTGCACTTCAAGGGGAGGCTCAGGAACCAAGGTCTCCTCTTGCTGAAGTCGCTCTCCTCCATCAGCATGCAGCAGAGACACGATCAATCATGGCCACTGCAGCTCCCCAGTGACATTTCCAAGTGCTCCACTGAATGGGGATGAATTTGAGATGGCCATGATGTAGCCGTGGGGTGCCCAGGTCTTTCTCCCGGGCTCCTGCAGCCACTGAGCTCCACCCTCGCTCTCCCCTCAGCCACATTTCCTGAGACAGATGGGATCAAGGAGATAATGCTTGTACAGAGCTGCACCAGTGCTGATAACAAGCTATTAACAAGAGGCATTTTCGTACTGTACCACTCTTAACAGGAGACTGACAACCGCGGAGTAAATACCAGCCTGCAGATAAACCCCAAATGCTTCTCTGTCTCTGCGAGGTGCTGCTCACATCCCAGGGCAGAGCCCAGCCTGCCAGCCACATGCTGGGGATCTCTGTGGCCTGTTCCAGCACACATCCCCTCTGTGCCAGCCTCTGCATTACTGTGTCCCCTACCTCTGTGACAGCATGACATCAGCCAGGCATTGTGAAGCACCTGGGGACCTCTAACCTGGAAGTGCTGCAATTCTCTGTGTCCTCTGTGTCCAGAGACTTACAGAGTCTTAAAGTGCTGTAAGACTCTGGATGTTGCTGCAAATTGCTGAACTACTGCAGGCTGGCATTGATGGCATCCTTAGGTGGTGCATGGGACGAGGATGGCAGTGTGACCAATTTGGATTTGGCCTCCTGAGCCTAAATAAGCTCTGGATTTCTTGTGTGACCACTTCAGCCCTATTGGTATCACACGTTCCTCAGTAAGCACAACAGAAATCCTTTGCCAGGCACGGTGCATTGCCCAGGGCTGCAGCTGCTCTTCACCCTCTGCTTGTCCAAGCATCTTGATCTCAAGAAGAAAGCCCTGAGCTGTGACACATTCCTGCAGCTCTCCTTGGAGCCTCAGCTCCTGCAAGGAAAGAGCAGGGGAGTTCTGAGTGCCCTTTGCTCCAACAAGGGCAAGGACAGCTCTATCCTGCAATTGTCTGCTCATGACATTCCAGCCTCTGCTCACAGGGATGTGTCCCCTGTTGGGGCCATGCTCCTCAAGGCCAGGCACAGCTCCCAGCTACAGCTGTTTTTTTCTTACTGGGTGACTATTTTTACTGGCTGATGTCTCTGCAGGTCACACAACCTTCCACTCTGTCTCTGCCCAAGGAGCCATCAATCTGCTTGGCAGCTGCTTCCACATGTGAGAGGGAAGGAAGGAAGGAAGGAAGGAAGGAGGGAAGGAAGTGCTAGGACAGCACAGTTTGAATGTGGTGCTTTCCCTTCATCACCAGCTACCTCCATTCCCCCAGCAGCTTGAGGGACCTTTAGTTTCCACCATCATTACCAGGGTCACAAACCTTCTGCATGAGATCCAGAGCACCTGAGGAAGGCAAAGGGGTGATCTGGCTCTGCTGATGTGATGGCTGTGATCCCACCTCATCATCCAAGCTCAGAACAAGCACAGACTTGCTCCAGCTGATGCAAAAGACATCCCCCAACAATTTAGGTGACAGGGAATCCCTGACCACGCTAGGCTGAATTGAGGGTCAGCGTGTCAGGGGTGAGTGGCAGACCTGAGACCTGAGATGAGAAGGCAGACAGGATCTCAAACTGCAGGGTGAGTACAAGTGGCTCCCTAAAGCTGACAGAGGGGAGACTACTCCTGCAAGAGGAAACAAAGTGTGAGTGAATGAAGCGGCTGAGTGAGGAGGTGATGGTGGTGCTTGTCCCTGCAAGTGGAGGGCAGCAGCTGCAGTGGGAACAGGCAGTTCCCAGGGATTAATGGACTCCTCTGCTATGTAGACACCTGGCCCCAGCACCAAGAGCTAAAAATACCCCACACTCCCAGCAGATGCCTGGGAAAGAGTGTGTTTCCCATGGCACAGCCAGAAAAGCAGAGGGCATGCAGGGTGGAATGGTAGTACTAGGGCTGCTGTGCAAACCCACCATCATCCCTGTGAAGGGAGCTGGGCCGGGAAATGGATAAAGCAGGAGGAACATGTGCAAATGATTAGTGACTCCCATTCAGTGGACAATCCAGATGCTTCAAAGACAGGCCTAGCCCTGACACCACAGCCTCAGGTGATGGCTAAGGTTTGAGCTTTTGTTTATTTCCCATTGGAAGACCCTGTCTGTTGCCAAACTTCTACTACTGTGGCTGGAATCTGTGCAGGCTCAGTGTCAGCCCTGCCTGGACCCTGCTGGTCACTTGGCTGGAGCAGAGCACCAACCCTCCCCAAAAACAGACCCACGGCACCACTGTTGGTGTGATAGAACATCTCCTATGCAGCTCTGCTCTCAGCTCTGTTTGAGGGGGCAAGTCCTTGCCAATTCACACAGCCAGCTGCCAGGTGAGGGGTTTAAATAGATGACTAAACAGGAGAAGGGGGTGTTGCTTATCAGTGCTGCTGGTGAGATCTGGTTTGTCACTTGAAGAAGGGCAGGTTCAAGTCACAGGCAGTGGCACTTTTGAGGTTGCCCACCTGCCTGCTTGGGGTGGCATGAAGGCACGCATGCTATCTACACTCACTTTGTTCAGAGGCAATGTTCTTGCCAATCTCAGCAATACAGGGTGATGTAAATGTATCATCCAGTATTACTATTTTCATTCTTGACACATGGAAAAATTAATTTTCTTTTTAAAAGTGATGTATGAAGAACCCAGATTTGCCTGAATAATATACGAACCTATAATCTGGCTGTTACCCTTTGCCTGAAGCATTAATATTAGCAGAAGGCAATTTAGGATGATTGCTTTTAAGTTGTAAAGCCAGTGTTCAATTAGAGCATGAAATGAAAGACTTAGCACTAGTACTGGCATAGAGATTTATTCACAGAGTATTTATTTTCAGCCACAAAAATGCTGGTTTTGTCAAAAGTGACATGTTTAGAACAAGCTGCTTTTGTCTAATAGTACTATGAAAAAATGGTTTGGAATCAAACATTTTTATATTTAGGATAATGACAGCATTTTGTTAAAAAAATTCAATGCCATGCTTTGAATTTCAGTCACTGAGTTTGGTTTGAGGAGGCTTCCATTCCTCTGCAGTCTGTAGAGGATACTGTTCACATCCTCCAGCACCTTTTGCTATGGTGAGCATAGTGGGAGTGATACCAGGAATATTTTAATAACCAACCAGAGCTCCCAGCAGTCTCCAACAAATCTGACGCTTTGTTGGATCCCAAATTGAACTGTGAATTAAGCCTTTGTGAAATGCTGGGAACCAGAATCATAGGCAGCCTTCCCTCCAGCAAGCAAAGGAGTAAATGTAAGTCCCTGGCTTGTGAATAAACCTCAAACATGGTTTGGTGCCTGCCAGCACTGCTAGTGGTGCAGGGCAGCACAGGAGCTGGGGAGCCCTTGTGTGAGTGCAAAGCCTGGGGTTCTCAGGCTGCTTCAAAATGGAAATTCCCATTTTGTCTGCACCTTTGGATGGCCAAGACTCAAGACTTTCTGGTGAGATTTCAAGAGAGGCTTGGGGAGGGATGGGTTTGTGGAGATCCAGCAGCTCCGTCAGGAAAAACCTTGCTGACACAGCGCATGAGGTTTCACTAGGGAGATAAAAGGGAAGGCAGTGACAAACAGCCTGCTGGTCTGTAACATCATCACACAGCAGCTGCTCTGCGAGCTGCAAGTGCCTGCTGTGTCCCAGGTAATGCTGATTTTCTGTACACACTGCTCCCTAGGCCCCAGAGTCGATTTGTCCCTGTGCTTTCCAAAGGGATGCAGTTCGTGGTTGAACCACTGGCTGCAGACTGGATTGTTGCAAGAATAATGAAAAAAAAGAGGGAATTTGATGCTTGCTATGCCATGGGTGCTTGGAAATATCTGGAAGGAATGAGCCACATGCAGGGGATAGCCATGGTCAGGAGGGCTTGTGCCACCCAGTGCTGGTGGTGGGGGAATGGAGAAGGTGCACATCTCTGCAACCTGCCTCTCCCTAACTCCCAAAATGACCAATCAATACAACCCTCAAGTGGAGCTTAAGGGACGCTGGGGCCCCTGGAGCTGTGAGAGAGCAAGGCCATCAGGGCTGAACTCTGCCTGGGAGTGGGGAGCCTTTCCCTTCCCTGGCTCCCCTAGGGGGACAGCCAGGACCCACCTGGTCCCAGGGAAACTCGCCAGTACATCTTGTTCCTGCTTGGCACTATTAATTTGGCTAAGCAGCCAGAGCTGGCAACAGATTTGCACTGAGTCCCGCACTGAATAAAAAGTCCCACTGTAGAGACACAATTCAGGGCCGGGATGGAGCAGTGACCTGCTCCTCTTGGCCTGGCACTGCCCCCCATGCCTGTGGGTCTGTCACTAGCACACTTCTTGCCCCTTCAAAACGCACTGCTGCTGCCTCCCAGTTTCTTCCTCATTTAGAAGCTGTGATCCAGCCTAGAAGCGCAGACCAGAGTTTAACCTCTGGAGATGGCAGCTCCCATCGCTCTCCGATCCTCTTGCAACATTTATGTAAACAATATGCATTCAAGCAGCAACACACGCAGCAGATCTCTGCCAGCACAAGATGGCCAAATGTGCTCAACGGAGAAGCACTGATTTTTTTCAAGGCAAAAGCCTGAACCTGAATTGCCACCAAGACTTTTTCTTTTTAGTAGATGAAGAATGGCAATTAGAAATGTTATTCATGCATGCTTTCAGATGGGTTGGCAGTTGTTTAGTTTAATGGTATGAGATGGCTAGTTAGAGCAGCACAGCTGGTTATCTGCAATTAATCTGTGCTGAAAACACACTGAAAATGAGCAATACAGTCTGGTTGGGTCTTAGGTTGCTGATATGGAAATCCCAGTGGAAAGATTAAAGGAGTGAAAGAACATTATTTCCAAGACGAGTTTATTCCCACAAAAAAAAAAATCTCCGGGTTCATTTACACAAAGCTGCTTCTCAAGGCTGTAGCGATTATCTGCTTCCTGAAATATTTTCCAGCTGCACTTTGCAGAGGTCTGGTTGGATCCGAATTACACCTTGGTTCTGAGCAGCCTCTGGCATAAGTTTACAGTGTAAAATGGAAAAATGGAAAAAAAAGAAGTACTAGAAAGTTTCTTGCAGTGGGAACATTTGTCACTGAGATGTTTCATGGAATAAACCCTGGGCACGAGACCAAGAGAAGTAACTGGACTGGCCATGCTCCATGTTTAAGATACTTGTCTTGGGCTTTTCAAATGTGCAAAGAATATCACTTCTTTCTTCCAGAGAGCAAGGATGAGAGGGGTTGATGGCATTTGTTTCTTCAGCTTGCACATCCTCTAGGCCTTCACCCCAAAGTCACGCTGCTTTGTCCCTTGACATGCTGCCAGCATGAAAACCTGCTTTTTGTTGCTATCCTGAAAGCCCCACAATGCCCTGAGCCACCTGCACAGTGCTGCCAGAGCTGGCAGGAGCAGGCAGGAGATGTCACATGGGAGTCACGCTGCAGCACGTGGTGAGCTCAGCTCCAGAGTCATGCAAGGACAGCATCCCCAGAGAGGCACCTTGCCACATGCCTCTGGCTCAGGAGAGCCAGCAGAGATGTTTCCAGCGTGCTTTTTGCTGGCACCTCCCTCAGGCCATCCATCTGTAGCCTTGGTCCCAAGGGTGCCTCCAGACTGCCAAGGAGCAGGCAAATCCCTGCCCTCTGTGCACAGCCCCTGTCCCTCCCCACATTCCCAACAGCTGGGAAAGGGAGGCAAGGAGATGGTGTGAGATGCAGAGGGAACACCATGGCCCCCGTGCTCTCACACTGCTGGCATGGGGAGAAGCCAGCCTGGGAAGGTGTCTGCTTCCCCACTCCATGCTGTGGGTGAAGCATTCCGGTGGGCACGTGTGATGGGCCCTGCTGCCTTCTGAGCTGAGCACCCATCGCTCTCATCTCAGAAATGGCTTTTGTGAAGAGCGCGGGAGCACGGATGGGCCCAGCAGGAGGTTGTGAGAGGGGGAAAAAAGCAGATCCCCAGCATCAGGATTCAGCTGGGACAGCCCTGAATTTATCCCTGTGCAGGCAGCCCCTCTTGGGCTGCTCAGCTTGTGGCTGGTTTTGGGAATCCAGCTCCTGTTAAAGGTGTGAGAAGGCCTGGGGGTGGCAGGGGCAAGATCCACTTGGGAAATTCAGGGTTCTACAGGTCTTTGGAAAGACTGTGTCTGGCTTGGGCAGTAATGCAGCCCTGCCTGGACTTGGGAAGCTGCTCCTCACTGTGCTAGTCCCTCAACACAGTGGCTCCCAAAGCTCCTTTGGCATCACACCACCTTTCTCAGCAGGGGTCTGCTTTTTAATTTTTATTTTTTTTTAACTAATCCTCTATACTAATGCGTGCCCGGCAGGTTTTGAAGTCAAAGAATAGCAGCCAAAGGCAGCAGCCATTCAGGCAGAGGGAATGGCAGCCCTGTGACTAGAGCCGTGCTGCAGTCCCCGCTGAGGTGGCCCGGGCTCTTGAGGGATGTTCAAGGATCACCTTAGTAAACACTGCAGCTTGCTGGTGCTGTATTGCCACGTGGGTGAGTACCCAGGCACAGGTTAATTGCCATCTTCAGGAGGTAATTAAAGGGACTCTGAGCCCCTTCTCCATCCCAGGCAGCACAGACCACACGCCTCGGCCGCAGCTGCAGCTGCATGAAATCTCTGCCTCCAAACCGTGGCAGTGAGTGGCGATGGATGGATTTACACAACCTTTGTTTGCCAACAGCCAATCTGCCATCAATATTTAAAGCTGAATGAGCCTCAAGAGTGGGATGAAGAGTGCTTGATAAGGCAGCATCCATCATTTTGGTTTTTAATTTTGCGCCTGCTCACTCAGTGTGCAGCATTATATGTATATTGAGTAAATGAATAATGGATAAATAATTCACCAAACAGCTCATCCTCTTGGTTCTCCCAGACATCATGGAGCTTGGGTGCCTGGCACAGGGATCCTGGAAGTACCAAGTTTTGGGGGTAGTACCACGGTGATACACTACTTGGCACTTCTGGAGTCCCTCTGCTAACAGCTGTGACTCCACAGCTGCCCAGCTGGCTTTATAAAGGCACATCAAAGCCTTCTGTCTCCCAAAACTTCTCAGGGGCTTGCTGGAGTCTCAGCAGCCCCACAGCCATATCTCTGTTGACTGCCCATGCAGTGGGTGCTGGACACCCATCCCTGCTATTCCCAGTGTGCTGCAAGGGTGCCAGAAGCACCATGGGCAAAGTGCCCAGGACCTCCTGCTGCCCCATCTTTATGCTCTGAGGGCAGCCAGAGAAATCCTGGTCTTCCTGAAGCTTGTGCTGAAACTCTTTTGGTCAGGCAAAAAGAAACTCCAGCCTCTGCTGCCATCACTGAATAGGGAGGACAGGCTTTTGTCACCCAACAGGGCTGTTTGGCACAAGCACTTGGACACTGCGTGTCACAGTTCTCAGCAGCACCTTTAAAAGTAGCACTTTAGTTGAGGGAAAAAGGGACAATGATGCCAGTGTCTGCTCTGGGAAAGGCAATGAAACCAAGGATGCAACAATTTCAGGAAGTCCTCCCCACAGTCTTGTGAGGCTACAAGCTGGCTGCACCCCACTCCACATTTATTCCTCCTATCTCTTCTGTGTAGGTACAGGGGAGCAGAGAGCTGCATTAGAGCAGAAGGGACCTGCCAAACTTTGGTCAGCAGCTCTCTGCTGACCCTTCACTTCCCAGAAAAAGCATTGAGGTCTGCAGGACATGTATGCCTAGTTCAAATATTGCAGGATCATTTGTTGGAGCACCCAGCAGCCTTATCTTCTAGAAATGCTGACAAATGCTAGTAGCTAGTGACAGTAGCTGGATGGTAAGAGCATGACAGGCATGGGAGGGGCTGTGAATCAGGGATTTACCCCATGTAACTTTTCTGCCAGTCTTCTTCAGGGACCAGACATTGATCCTCAGCTGCCCCACAAGTCACACTGTGAAAGACTCTCATCCAAGAGACCTTCATCTGCTTCCACTTGGTCTCAGCAATAATCTCTCGGCACTCAGCTGCCCACAGCTCTCCTGCCATGGGACTGGGGCATCGTCATCTCTGGGGATGAACCATCAGGGCTGGGCTACCCAACAGGCCCTGCAAGCTGCTGGTGGCCAAAAGCAGAGCTGTGAAACCCCCAGAACCCTGATGCCATGGCTGGAAAGGCTCCACCTTGGGGGCTTATATTTGCTGGGTGCTGCCATTCCCGCAGCAGGGACTCTGCCACAGCACTGACCTTTTGCAATGGTGGCATGGCCAAAGCAACAGCCCAGCTCTGGCTGCAACTCTATTTTGAGGTTTTAGGCTTAGACTGGTCAGCCTGCCCCAGTGCACCACCAGAGAAACTCAGCTTTGACGGGAGAATCCCTCAGGACCCTGGGGGAGAGGAACCATCTCAGCAGTGCTGCAAAGCTTCCTTGGCCAGCTTCTCCTTCTGGCTACAAGATACAAAACTCAGCTGCTTGGGACAAACTTAGGAAACACCAGGTCTTAATTTGTGGTGGCAAACAGAAAAATTACCTCCAAGTGTTTGGTACAAAGGCTTGGCAGTTCCTGCTGGAAGATGCTGGAGTGGATTCTCTCCAGTGGCAATCAGCAAGCTCTGAACCTCTGCAAAGCAGTTTGCTTTGTGCTGAAAGCTTTACAGATTCACCAGGTCTTCTGCAAAACCTGGTCCCAGAGGGGTGTGCAGGCAATGTCACCTATTCCAGAGCAATCTAAGCCCCTCTCTGCCTGCAGATATCCTGATCTGACATGATGTGATCCAGGTCTCCTGTGGTTTCAGAGCTGGCTTGTGAGAGAACTGCGTCCGTACAGCTCAGTGCATTTCTGGGTCTCCACATGAGACATTACAGCAAGCCAGTTTTCATGGATACATGGCATGTCTTAAAATTCAGCAACCAGATTCCTGAAACATGGATCCTGAAATGTGGAAAACAGTTTTGGTTTTCCTGCAACATGGCTGGAGTGAGAAGTCATTTCCCAATCATTTGTCAGGCACTTCAGCCCATCCCCAGTAATGCTCGGCTGGGGCTGGCTGAAGCATTTTCAGACCACCGACAGGCAAAGCCTGTGTACAACCATGGGTCACAAGTACCCTGTGACATGAGGCAGCAAAGGCACGCACAGAACTGCTTTTGGCTTCCTCAGGGAGCTTTCTGCTCCTCTCCTCAGTCCTCCTCTCCTGTATTTCTCCCAACTGCAGCTGTCACACAGAAGAGCGCAAGAAAACTCATCGACGCAGTGAAAGTGTTGCTCAGCTTCAGCAGGAAACACATGCAGGAAATCCCTGGCGAGCCGAGCCGTGCGCACCCAAGCAGTGGCAGGGGATTGGAGCAAGCCTCTCCAAACCACCTGACCAGAAAAAGGCTCCACCTCGCTCCAGTTCCTGCTGTGCCCCTGCATTTTCAGCACCAGCACTGGCAGGGGACACAGAGGTGAAATACCCAAGGGGTCAGCATTGGGATCTCTCAAACTCTGGCAAAGCCTGGCAGTAAAATTTGACATTTTGGGGGGAGACAGTTTTTATTAACTTTTTTTTTATTTTAATAGCAACAATAAAAGTCAGTCTTTTGGCAGGTGCCTGGAGCTATGTTTTGCCATATGAGAAATGGTTCAGCATGTGATACATACCTGAGTTCACAGGCTTTGAAGAGTCTGGAAGAGCAGTGGGATGGTGTCTTTAATACACTTCTTTTAAGGGGAAAATTCATAGAGGTGCAAATGAGCAGAAAGTCAAAGGAAGTGGTGTAAGAGACCCTTTGCAAGCCCCCAGCACTGGCAGGTCTCTTCCAGCTCTGTGCCCAGAATGAGGACACGGGAGCACAAGGGGAGAAAGGCACTTTGCTTCCATTCCTCCCCCCCGCCCCCAGTCTAAGGAAGGGAAATAAGAGCCCAGTATCAAAGCAAAAAGCAACCAGATCCTTCCCCTTCCTTGGTTCATTTTGAGCTGACCTTTAATAATTGCAGAAGGGAAAATGGGCTGGTCAGTTTGCATTAGAAATTCACTTGAGTGGCTGCTGCATTCTCCTGCTTATCAAATCCAAGACGCTTGGATAAACCTTGTGAGCAATCAATGCTACAACCTACAACCAAAAACTTTTAGAAGTCCACATGCATATAGTTAGGAAAATGTTGATTAATTTGTTCTGATATACTTCAGGAAAAAAAACAAACCCGCTCAAATAGCATCAGGGAGCTCAGGCAGATTATAAATTGCCTTGCTCAGGATTGTAAATATTGCATCCATGCCTCCCTGTGTGTTTTAAAGACATTTTCATGGGTTGTGCCTGTGTGGAAGAGATTTGTTTTAATATTTTACTAAGGAAAGCATATTTCATCTGCCTGGTGCTTGCAAGTGAGGGATTTTTTATTCTGAAAAGCTTCTTCAGCTGTGAAGAGAGCAAGTGTGGAGAATACACAGATATGCCACTGCAATAAGGCAGGATGCTGCAGCTGCCCTGAGATGTGATTTAAAATGCACAGGGCAGATGCGAGAAAAAAAAAGAAAAAAAAATGGAGATCAGGAAAAATAGAGCAGGCACTGAGCCTTGAGCCTCTCATTCCCCCGATTCCACGTGTGCCAGGGGCCGGCCGAGGCTGGGCAGAGAGGGATCTTTAAACACTGACTGCTGCTAATTCAGGGCAATCACCTCTTGCCATCAACAGCCAGGCATTTACTGATCAGGACTGGCGTGGCATTATCATCAAGGGAACTTACTTGCATCAGGGGAAGCCCAGCAAGAACAAAGCTATTATCTTTTTTGCAAACATAACGAAATTTCATCCTATACACTCGCAGAGGAAAAGCTGGAAGTGTGGATTGGGTACAACGTGGCAGCCCTCATGACCTATGCAAGTACCCTCCTAAACCAAACCTCTAATTCAGGGCTGCTCTGACCCTGGGTTTTCTTGCAGCACAGGGGCTGCCTGAACTGATACTCCTGTACTGAGCCGTGCAAGCTTTCCCCTGGAAAGTTTCTGTCTCCTGCCATGAGGGGCTGCAGCTACACCTGCTCAGCAGTGTGCACACACAGCTCCCAGTAAGACATTCGCTGGGGGAAGCAGTGAGACTGAAGTGTGATGCATTTGAAGACCAGAAAGGATTCCCTTCCCACNGATCAGAGGGTTGCTCTTCTCAAACTGACTGAAGAAATATCCCTGGCTGGCACTCCCAGAGAGACCATGGCACTTGAGCTGGAGGGTGGCATTACCCCAGGAAACTCTGCCACAGTGACAGCTCCAAATGCCAGCAAACCTGCAGACAGCTGCAGGACTGAGGAGAAAACAGGGCTCATTCTGTGCAACAAGCAGCATTTTAGGGAGAAAGTTAGGAAGACAGACTGAAAGAGCTGCCGTTCAAAGAGCTGCTAACATTTTCAGTATGCCTTGAAGAATTTTGTCTATTTTTGTGCCGTGAGCTGAGCTCTGCTGGTCAAAATCCAGATCAGCTCTGCTTCACAAACGCAGCAGCTCTGAATTCAGCCTGGTTTAGCTTGGTCTTTTATCCCTGGGAAACATGTCTCGCTCTGAAGATCGGAGGAAGCACATGGAAGAGCACAATGCTGTGAAAAGTACCAGGAATTCAGCCCTTGGAGCCAAAGAAGCAGGCACATGCTGCAGGGGGTGAAACCCACGTGCAGCCAGCCGCAGTTATCCTGAGACACTGTAAGCAAAGCTTGCTCAGCAACCAGCCCAGCCATCCAAGGCAGCCAAGACATGGAGAGATCTCACAGAAATAAGAGCAACTCTCTCCCAATGCTACCAGGGGTGGATTTGGCTTGGACGGTGCTAAAGGTTTGCCAGTGACAATCTGCCACTAACAGCAAGATGCAGGACATGCTGAAGAGCTGGACCAAAAAAAGGTCTGCTCTGTGCCTCCGAGACCTCTCCAGCTTCCAGCATCTGATCCCATCTGGCCTTCTTCAGGGCTTCACTGGGCACTGGCAAGGCTTCAGAGCAGCACAAGCACCAAGCAAAGCCTGTGTGCAGCTGCAAAGAGCCTGGCACGTTGCTCCTTGGTGCATACTCAGGTCTTCCTCTAAAAACCCTCCATGCTTTTTTATTGCGCACTGCTGCTGAGTTGGAGAAATGCTGTTAAACAGAGAGGGAATGTGAAACACTGCCAACAATTGTCTTCTGCAGGGGTCAGGACAGACCTCAATACTCTCAGAGCTCTGTCCCGCCGTGTGCTCTGACATTCCTCAGGTGACTTGCTCCTGGTGGAGCTGGTGGCCTGCCTTTCAGTTCTCTGCTTTCAGCTTCAGAACACCAAAGCAAGACAGTGTTGCCCCATGGTGGTGTCTCCACCGTGCACCAGAAAACAGCGTTCAGAACGCTCAAAAAACACCTAAACTCAACTGCTAATGCGGAAGCAGCAGGAAAAGGAAACGTCTTCCACTGCTGCACAGCAGCTGTCTCTCAATGACTCTTCCAGGTACTGGCAGCTTATCTAGCACACATAATCTGCCTGAAATTGTCTGCATTTATCACTTTTGCCATGGTGTTTGAGCACTTTGCAAGCTTTACCAGCTCTCCAAAATACAGGGATCTGCTGCTGCCTGCTGGGAGCGGGTGGGGAACTGGTAGGGATGGCATGTGTGAGTCCTGGGGATGGGAGATGTCCCCCCTCAGCTCCTCTCTGCCAGGCTGCCCAAAGCTTGCTCCCCTTGCCTGTAGGGAATGAGAGAATGACTCTAGAGCATGAGCATCTGCCTTGCGCTGGGGTAAGCAGCGAAGACCACGAGCTCGATTTCTGCTCCTCTTTCAACCTAGATTAAAAAAGCCTTTAAAAAGCTCCCGCTTCAGCCTCCTCTTCTTGGCTGCAAGCAAAAAGTGTGCAGGGCACAGGAAGGACAGCAGGCAAGCACCTAAAGGCACCCACTAGCAGCCCTTGGGGGACACCAGCAATGCCCCCAGCCCGATGGGTGACAGTGACCAAGCTTGCCACTGCCTCTGCTGAGCGCGGCCGCCCCGAGCTGTGCCACCGTTGCTCTCCATTTCTGTGAGAAATCCTGCATGGCATCTGGCCACAGATGTTTGGGCAGCCACACACCCCGCCTGGCCTGCAGCAGCCAGCCCCTGAGGAGAGAGGCGGATTGCTGCCCCAAACACATAACTTCATGCCTGGATACACAAGGGAGGACTCCAGCAAAGGCCAGACACCACAGGCAGACGCTGCAGTGACCCAGGACTTAGTTGTTGCATCTGCCTCTGGTTTCATCCCTGTCAAGTGGCATAAACAATCAAATCAACATTAACAAGGGCATTTGGTGGAGGCTTTTAGGTTCTTATCTCGCTTTTAATGATTTATTCAGCTTCCCTGGGCTCTTGCAACCCAAGCCCTCTCCATTCTTCCTGATCAAAACCTGCCGGGAGCCACCCCAGCACTGGCTGGATAAATTAAAGGGACTTGGGTTGCGAGGACTAAAGGACTCCTAAGGGGAGGATGAGTTCTCTGTAGAGGCACACAGAAATAAGCCACATTTGCTTGAGCTTATTATCCCTAATTAGCAGCTCCACGGACACGTAACCACAATACTGCTGCTGCCACCACGTTCATCCATGGCGCATTTCCTGATGGAATCATCCTCGGCAGCCCCCAGCCCTGTTCTGCCACTCTGCTGTGGCCCCATGACCACACTAACACTCTGCTGAGGAGGTGGCCACCACGGAGGGGACAGGAGAGCAGAGAGGGGATGTTCTTTCCCCTGTACTGCACCATTTCCATGTTTCCATTTTCATGCCCCACACCTTTGTGTCAAGCAGCCTGAGTGGTTCTCAACCAGGGCAGAGAAAGCCTCCAGCACATCTCACATCCATCAGGCAGGTCTCCCTGCTCCTTGATGCTGATGTACGGTCTCCTTGTCCAGCTGCCAGAGGAACCCCTTATATCAGATAGCTTTTATCTCAAAATAAGCCATGGAAAAATAACACAGGCTTTATTTGTCATTCACTCTGGGAAAGTTTTGAAGTAATAAATAAAGTGAAGTTACTTTAAAGAGAAATAGCTCTCCTAAAAACTTCAATTCAGGGCTCTGACAGAAATAACAATATCTCCGTCGCCTAAATACCCATCAGCTCAGCTTCTGCAAAATTTGGTTTCTTTGGCTGCAAAGAACAAAACCTTGCAAATGAATTTGTTTCACACTCATGTAATTAGCAATTAGCTCCCTGGTGGAAAATGATTCCCCTACACAATATTTGGGTGAATCATACCCAAGGGGGGTTTTTGTGCATGTGCACATTCATAAACACAAAGGCACACCAGAGTCTTGGCCAAATTCTTCACTTTGATGTGCTCTTCATTTCAGTGCAATTGAGACCAGAGGTCTCAGCTCTTAAACCACAGGAAACTTCAAGTGTTAATGTTGGTATTAGCAATGCCACCGCCCCACTGGCACTAAAAGTCAGAGATGGGGTCCTGCTTCCTGATGTCAGGCCAGGACTCCTGAGGACAGCTCAAGAGCTCCTGCACAGTTTTGGGGAGCTATTTACAGTGTTTGATCAAAGAGGTGAGAGTGCAACTCCCCCAGTGGAGTGCAGACATGTGGGAAACACAGCACCATGCAGGACAAGGACCCTTTGCCCTAAGCTGGATTTTGGACCCTCATTTTCACATGATAGATCAGGGCTTGTCTTCCTCTCCCGCCCCCAGCTCACGTGCGGCACAAAAAATTTCCAACTTTTTTTTCTGGGTACAAAGTTACGTTATGCAGTAGCTGAATTAAATTTGACTCACTTTTGCCTAAACCTCATGCAGCAGCCTCGGGAGACACCCCTCCAGCAACAACCGTATTTCTCCTTATTCTCCTTTTCCTGTGGTGGCAGACATGGCCTTTCATCATTTGCCCAGCTGGGTAGATTGGCAGGATGATGAAAAATTGAAAGAGCTTCAGTAAATTCAGTCAGTGATGTTGGCCAAGATTGATTGAGTCCCCCCTGCTGAGGACACTAACACAACCTAATCACGCAATCGAGCTATTGCAACCATGTACATCCATGCCTGTATACATATTTTTGTATTTTCATAGAATAATTGGATGTTCTGTGTTGGAAGATTGTCTAATTCCATGGGCAGGCATGCCACCTACTACAGCATGTTGCCCAGGGCCACTTCCAACCTGGCCTTCAACAGTTCAAGAGATGGAGCATCCACAGCTCCTCTGGGCAACCTGTTCCAGTGTCTCACTTGAGGTTATGAGGGCAAGCCATGTGAAGACGGGCTTCAAAGCCCATCATTTAAACCCTTGGGTTGGTTCAGTTCCCAAACCAGCAAGAGAAACAGCCTCAAGGCTTTGCCCTGATAGAGAAGGTTTATGTACACTTTGGGTCTAATCCAGGAGTCCTTATTCACCTCTTAAAAGTAATAGAAATCCCCGTGGCCTTGCAGAGCAGTGTGGCATCCGTACCCATGAAAGGAATGCAGGATGGGAGCCACAGGGGGGTTTTGCGTTCTTCTCAGACCAGCTGAGACCTGTGGGAGCAGTGGAAAGCTGCCTGCAGCCAGTGGGGAAAGCGAACACTGCTCCGGCAGGATGATCGAGCTGCCCCTGGGCTCCATTCGAGTGCAGCCTGCACCAGCCCATCTCCTGTGTTGTTTCAATACACAGCTCAGTCAGAACTGCTGACTTTAGGCCTCTGCTGGCATTTCTGCTCGCAAAGTTCACGGGGTAGCAAGTGCCTTTTTGTTGGGGCTGGTTTCCCCATGTGAAGGGAAATGTGACTTTACTGAAAAGTGAGAATTCTGAATTCTGCCCTCCCCCATGGACGTTGCGGTGCTGCTTGGGGATGAAAAAAGCTCACGATCTGTTTTTATGTTCTCTTTCTCCTCTGTACTATTTAACATTGTTTCACAGCCACTCAATAACAGTGTACATGATACACTCCGTTTCTCCAGGCATGGTGAACCCAAATTTTACATACCAGAGAGCCTCTCTCCATGCTGAATGAGACACCAGACCTCACTAGAGTGGAACACTCCCCCCCCGAATTGTCACTGGGAAATTTGCCACAAAGGGGCTCAGGTGAACATGCGGTTAGCTTAAATTTAAAAATAAAAAAATCCAAAAAAACCCCTTCATAAAATGAAGGAATCTGGCCCCTCTTAAGGTGGGTCTAAAACTGAAAGGCTACAGCAAAAACAAGCAGGGCAGTTGCTCTCCTCATGTTCACCCAAGAGGATGCCTCACTCGCTTTATTTCAGGATGTAAAGGGGCCAGGCAGCCTCACTGCCTTATGTAAAACTTGCTCGTGTTGTTCCTGGCCTCCTTAAGGATTCCCAAAGAAGCTGTCCATCCTTGTCTGCTGAGGGAGGCTGTGATACCACTCTGTCTGCTGAGGGAGGCTGCAGCAGTGATACCACTTCATGGCCCACCTGGAAAACACAGAGCCTGGCCCAGGTCCTGCATGGACTGTTTCGCTGGCTTCAGCGGGCTGTGGTGATTTACACTCTGTAAGGAGCTGGCTGTCTTTCTGGATGGGTTGCTGGACGGGAATTAGGTTTGATTAAATGCTTGCTTATTTGGGTTTCAGTGCACCAAGTGAGGCAGCTGCTGTGTGAGGGGTGAGTGGCCAGTGGCAATGGATCTGCTCAGCCTCGCTGGTTTGCTGGCAGAGCAAAGAAAAGGCCTTTGACGTTCTGTCTTCCTCTCCTGCCCCCAGCTCACATGTGGCATGAAAAGTTTCCAACCTCTTTTTCAGGGTACAAAGTGGCTTTGTGTGGTAACTGAATTAAATCTGAACAGAAAGTGAGCCATCAACCAGAGGTGTCTGATGTCAGAGCATGAAATTTGAGGATAGGCATCTAAGAGCACTCTGTGCGTATCCTGTGCGTAGTTCAGATGGCTTCAGCCTGGTCCAGCTCCCATGGAAGGAGGGCAGTGAAAGCCAGTGACAATAGTTAAGCGATCTGAGAAAGGCTGAGGCTTTGAAAATATCTCAGAAGTGGAAAACAAAGAGGAAGAGTAAATGGTCAGTTTTCAAAGGAACGAGCTCACCTGCGGGGTGCGTGGGAGGATATACAGGACTGCAGAAGTTCTTGAACAGGCTGAGAAAAATGTATGGATGTGTCCATGGATGTATACACATACCAATGGGCTAACACACATGTGTATGCATATTTAACTCGAGCTCAGAGAGGACTGTGAGAACCTTCAAAGGCACCCAAGGAGGACAAGGGAGTAGGAAGATGATGTCTGAAGGAGATAATGCAAAGCAGCACACATACCAATGGCAGAACACCCAAACTACTCCTACATGCCTTACATTGTAAATCAGCTGAAGCTGTTCCTGAAAATGAGTTCCCAGCAGCTAGCCCGGCAAAGAACTCTGACATCATGAAAACAAAATACAACCTTCTGCTGTGCAAACAGTAGATTGAAAAAAATAGCATCAAACCAGCACAATAACATTCAGTAAAGCAGCTGCAAGGGCACATATGAGGTTTCTGTTATTCCACTTCAGGAAGGGAGAACATCAAGTAACAGGGTGACAAGTGATAAAGGAGTACAAAGATTTCCATACTAAGCCAGGCTGGACACAGAGGACTTGTTTAGCTTTAAGATAAAGTAATATATAAAAGGCCTGCCTGACACTTCTCATTTATTCTTCCTTGACACAAGAATAAATGGTCTCGGTGAAATGAAAAAGCAATGGATTTCAAAGAAACAAAAGGTTTTTTATAATCTTACCTACAGTGCACCAAATTGTGGCACTGACATGTTGTTGAGATCAGGAAATTAGTATGATTAAAGACAGAATCAGATGTTTAGGAGGCAAATACATTTACTTTAAATGAAAGTTTAGAAAAAAACCCTTGTGCTTTTATGAGGAAATATTAACAAATATGCTTTCTCATTCAGTCCAGGCCAAACAACTAGGAACAAAGAATTGATCCAAAGATGCTGGAAGGAAGCCCCAAACCAGTGATTCTGGAAATGGTGCACCTCTCCCACCACCTTTCTCTGTGTCCTGAGCTGTGTGCACAAAAAAGGGAGATGATGATGGGCAGGGAGTCAGGGACATGACAGCCCAGCACCAGAAGGTCTTTCAACTCCCATAGCCACCTCTCAGCATGGTTTTTCAAGGGCCTGGTAAAGACTGAAGAGCAGCTGAGGTCTGGAAAGCTCATATGGCAAGTGTGGACTCAGAACAGGGAGGCAGCCTTCTCCTCCTTTGGGAGGGTCTGACCTAACCTGCATGGCCAACAGCCCAGTCATAAGGGGATCCTAAGGAATCCAGATGATTATTTGGAAACATGTAACTGCATGCAGTAAGATGAATAAAAAATATTTGTCAGTAGAAAGCAAAAAGGGTTGCATTTACTCGATAAGGGGAGTAATTTACCTCCCTTTTCTCTGAGCCATGCGAGACTCAGCATAACCCATGAAGGAGGGTTTCCCCTGGCTCTCAGCGTATAGGATTTCAACCATCAGCTGTTTTTATCCTACAGCAACCTTATTTCCCCATGCTCCCTCCCTGGCTTGACTCCTTTCAGCCTTGTGCTTCACGGCTGAGTGCCTGGGTTGGAAGAGAAGGGTTTGGAAATGAAATCACTGCAAGATGCAGAGGGCAAACAGGCAGCCCAGGATGCAGTTCCGGAGGTCACATCCTCCTGTCCTTTCCTATGGGAAAGTGCTCTCTAGATCTGCTCACACCCTTCTCCAACAGTTTCAGGGCCCAAAGCTGACCACCCACTGACAAGCCTGTGATGCCTTTCACCAGCTGGGGTACCCTGGGCAGGGCTGCTCTGCTGCAGGAACAAAGGGCTTTTTTCCTCTCTCTGTCTTTGCTGGGACCTTGATGGTGTCACCCAGAGTCAGAAAGTGACTCTCCCTGAGAAAGAGTGAGCAAAGGTGCTGCTCCTTATCAGTGGTGGGGATACAGAAAGGGACAAGAGCTTCCCACAGTGGGCTCAGATTTGTGGTGGGAATGAAACTCCAGCTCCTGGCAAGAGCCACAAACCAAGCCAAATCCAACCACTCACCGTGGCAGGGGGATGTTTGCAGAGTGAAGCAGCTTAATTGCTGGTCTTTGTGTACCCTTGGACACGCTGATATTTTCTTCTTGTGCCATGGAAGCACTGACATCTTTCATATGGAACAGCTCTGGGATGATGGATAGGGAGGAGAAGCAACACAGGAACAATGTGACTGCCAAGATCCTGCTCAGCACCTGGACTGGGCACAGGACTGAGTCTGCTGGAGGGCTCTGCCCATCTGCCCCCCCTCAGAGTGCTCTCCAACAGTGACTACTTCTGGCTCAAGCCTTCCCAGCCGCAGAAAAACATGGAGCTTTGCCTGGTACTGAGCAAGAGCAGCCAGGGCCTGGGCATGGGGATGCCTGCAGCAAAAGCACGGGTGCACAGAGGCCTGCTGGTCACTATAACTAGTTAATACTTCCCTTTCCATGGTCCTGCCAAGGGGAAAAAGGACTCTAATGCTGTTCCCAGCCCCTGCTCTGACCTTGGTAAGCCCAGTAGGCCACCACCTCTTGTCCTGTTTGCTACAGGGTGATGAAGATGGGTGACATGTACAAGCCAGCCTTTTGGGACTGCTTGAGCACACATGCCCACAGGAAATCTCCACTGCAGATTTCCCCACAATCTCTTTACGGAGAGACTGGAAAGGTAAGACCCATATTTTCAGCTGCTGCATTGCTCCCAAAGACAGCATGGTTTACCAGAATGAGGAGATCTACGTTTGCCCAGGTTCTCTGCAAAGTGTTGGACTTGTTGGACTCTCTCCATCCTGTTTGCTATCAGCAGGCTTAGACTGACTTTCAGACAATGTAAGTTTGTGATTTTCTTCCAAAGGCATCACATGAAAAACATTTAGAGGTGTTTAGCCCCAGAGCAGTTTTCAAACAGTACTACAGAGGGGGTGGGGGGGTTTCCTTCTTGTCCCTCATCAGGGCTGTTTCACCAAGGGCAGTGGGAAAGTCTCCAAGTCCCTTCACTCCCCTTACATTGTCCCTGTGAGACACACACAGGGTATAGCACCATGCAAGGGCAATCATGTCTGGCCAAGACCCAGTCCCACCACAGCACCGGGGCCAGGGGATGCACAGAATGGGTGCAACATGGCTCCATGCAATTTAACGGGGCCTTGGGAGGTCTCCTAGTCCCTGGAGGATCCATGGGGAGGAACTGGACTTGGTTCATGGTGAAGGAAAACTCAGAGCTGGACCATCTCCCAGGCAGAACAAAGGCTCTGGGTTTTGCATGGGCAGAGGGGAAGTGCACAGACACACACACATCCGAGGACATCAGCTGGGCAATCCCACATTGAGGAATGGCCAGAGAAATCGCTGCCACCAGCGGCTTCAGGGTCATCCCACCCCACAAAACCCCATCAGAAAAGCAGGAAGAGGGGGTGGAGGGCAGCAGCTGGTAGGAGGAAAGTACCAACAGTGAGAGTCTAAGACATCTGGGATGTACAGAAATGCAGCTGTGCCTGTCTCTGGCACATCCCCAGCAATTCCCCCAAAACTGGGGATCAGACAGCTTTAATATAAGGAATCTCAATCTTTATAGGAGCTCCAACCCTATACCAGAGTCCTTTGAGAAATAAAACCAATGATGACAAGTCCCTTCCCTTTGGAGCAGGAGCAGGAGCTATGGCTTTGCATCACTAAGCACGTCAACACACATTGGACATGCTCTCCTGCAGTCCCAGCTACTATTTCTGTCCCTGGGCTTCCACAGCTTCTTCCAGAGATGCCAGTGTGGTATCCAATTAACTCATCAGTCACAGCTCCACGAGCTTTGCTGGGTGCAGACTCTTCACTACATAAATAATAAATAGGAAAACTAACATCTTGCTTCTGTTCCTCTGCTCCTTTCAATTGCAAATGCATCTGGTGCAGTCACCTTAGTGCATGCTCACACACACACACACACACACACACAGAGAGAGAGACATGCATACGGAGACACTAAGTGTCTGCACTCCACTTTGATTAATTGTGCATTTGGTGACAAGTTCAGCTTGTGGCAAGGCTGTACACATGACTAGAAAAAAAGGCTGGCTTTAATAGACCTAATTTTCATTAATCTTGTTGCCTCTCTCTGCCTCACTGCTGAAAGGAACTGAGGTTAGTCAGAAGAAAGAAGTCTCTTTTGTAGAGCTGGTGGGAGGCTGCAACAGGGCTGCATTGGTTATTTTCCATACTCCCCTGAGGCTCATGTAGGAACAGACATTTAGTCCTAACTATATTACTTGGCTAACAAGATTTACAAGCAGTTTGAGATAATGCAATCATTTCCAAAATTAAGGAAGGGCATTCTCTAAAAAGTAAAGCTTGGGAGGAGGGAGCTGAGGGATCATTTTCTCAAAATTCATTATCTGCAGCCTGGGTTTTGCACGTGTGTGTGTGTGTGTGTTGCCCAGCCTTGTCTCATGACCCTCTGTGTGTTACACCACGCAGCCTTCACTTGCAAGAGCAGAACATGCATCAATACCAACAGGAATGCCGAGCTCATGCAATAATGCTCTCCCAGATGGATGCCTGCTTTACAGCGTGTCAGATCCCCACGGAGTCTGCCTGCTTCCTTATTCACCTGAAGCTGTGGAGTAGTGCGGTTAGCTTTCCAAAATGATCGATGGTGGTTGAGCCACAGGAAATCAGAGATGGAAAAAACAGCTGCATCATGCTGCTGTCCACCACCTCACCTGTGGATGGATCCATGCCTATGCACGCAAGCTTCCTGCTGCCAGTGCAGAATCCCTCCCTATGGCTCAGTACATTTGGATTTTAAATTACTCCAGCGGAGGGGTTCCCAGCATGGCCCTGGAAGTCTGTGAGCTAACCATGCAGATGTCACCCGCTGTACTGACAGTCCTTCCTTCCCAAATGACTCATTTTCTCTTGCTCCATCACCCTTGATGAGCTCCAGCATCCTGCTGAGTTCCCTGCCAGTAAACAGTCTTGTCTTGGTTCCACCAAGCTCTGCACACACATTTCTGCTGTTTCACTACAAGCAAATCCCTCAGGCTTTCTCTGCCCATGTCTGTGGTCCTCCTGGGCTGTGCACTGAACCGCGCCCATGTAGGCAGCTGAGATTTTAGTGCAGAAGGATGAGGAGAGGTGGGTAGTTGTGTTTGAAAGGGCAGGATGGCCAAGGCAGAGGAACTCTGAGGACTGTGCTCAGCATAGTGGAAGATGCACTGAGGTGTGACTGGAGCAGTAGAGGGAAGAGCAAAGGATCAAACCTTGCTTCCCCCACCAAAAAGAAAGAATGGGGCACATTAGAAATCCTGCATGGCTGCAAAGACAAACCCCTTCATGCACTTCATTTGCCAAGTTTCACGTGCGCAACAAGGTCTGGTAAGCGCACAGGATGTTTAATATGAAATGTACACTTCATTATTTACACCGCAAAAAAGTGCACACTAAGGAAGCTCCTCCAAGGTGAGCAATGTGCTGCACCTGGCCCCAAAAAAGGTCCCTGTCTCCTCCCAGCAAGGCCAAGAGGAGCAAACTCTCTAGAAACCTGGGAATGCATCCACCAGCAGCAGGGGTNCTTTCAGACTATGGCGACTGAACTAAAGGCAGCTCTATAGATTCAGAGATAGCTTTATGTGCAGCATCATTTTTCATCTTCATCC
>WAAG01082830.1:56209-98355 GCA_013390105.1 Tichodroma muraria
CCCCCCCTTACCCTTCTCCCCGTATCTCTGAAAGTCCTGGCTGTTTTATTTTGGAAACATTGATAGCAGGAATCATGCTCTGAAGCAGAGAGTGAGCTCCTGAATTACACCACCAGCAAGGCCTCTCTCCCAGCACGCCACTGGGATGGCTGTGATATAAACAATGTTTTCCAGGGGGTTTCGCGGTAATGCATTCAGAGTACCTCATTGCCTGCCTCCCAGACACAGGAACTTTTTAAGAAACATGACTTTTCAGAGAAAGCAGCTGTGGTATTTTCCCCTTGCACAAAGCAAGGGGGGGAAAAAAGGGAAGAAGTTTCCAGCAAGAGCCAGCAGCACACAGTGTAAGAGACGTGCAGCTGATCCCTTTATTTCCACCACACTGTGATGAGCCAAAGTTGGACATTTTCATATCAGTACTTCTTCCACAGAGCATCCACCAGAACCTTCTCCAGCACTTCAGTGCTTTCCATTCCTGCACAGACTTGTATTTGTTGCTGAGGGAATGAAACTCAAAACTCCAGAAAATGCGTGTAAAATCCTATTGCACCCAAACTCCATGCAGATCAGACAGAGAATGTGCCTCCTCGAGACCAATGCCTGTGTGCTTAGCAGCAAAACACAAGAGAGCTGAAGCAAGTTCCTTACCCAGATGCCACCTGCTGGGTATTTCCAAATGTATCTGTTGGAAGCCCACACCTTTTATCTTCCAGGTGCCCAGTGGATTGCACAGTGCACTTCCAAACTACTCACTGCTCCCTGGCAGGGCTGCGTTGCTCTGAGTCAGCAGAAGCTGCCTGAGACACTAAAGCTGCTCAGAGTTCAATGTGATGGAAGAAGCAGCAGGCAAAATCCTGTAACTCATCACACAATGTAAGATATCATAAGTAATACGCAGCAGTGGCAGTTTACAAAGTGGTTTATAAAGGGCTTGATGAGTAACTCAGCTGAGCCTCTGGATTACACACAAGACAAATCATTTCATTTCTGTCATGCAGCAGCCCATCTGCATTGTGCAAGGAACCATCTCTGCTTCTCACATCTCAAGGGCTTCACATAAAAGGGTAAAAATCCCTGCCAAAACCAGGAAACACAAGGCAAATTTTTTCACTTGCTCCTGAAAGAGACGAGTGATTCTGTATGCCAGATTTCTATAACTGGGGAGCACTTGATATGCACAGATGTGCAAAGCTTGAAATGGACACACAACTGTGAAAAGTTCAAGAAGGGGGCCATGCTGGTTGATTGCTGCTCCTGAATTCAAAACCAGATCTGGCTGGAGCCACTGTCTTACATCCTATAACACTGCACTGATTTCTGCCCTGTGCAATACTAGTGAAATTCAGGGGACAAAATGCCTGCAAGGGAGACCCAGAGCGAACCTGCACACTGTCGGGTGCAGGAGCTACAGGCACCCACTTCTCTGATCCAATCACCACCTCCAGTGTTAGCAGTCCTGCTTCCTCAGCAGAGCCTCCCGGGCTCAGCTTCAGCTTTCCTAATCTCCCTGCATTTTTCACCAGACTGTCCTCATTCTGGCTTCTCACAGAGGGTCCCTGAGTAACCCACTCTCTACTTTGAATTGCTTGAATAATTCAGAGACATGGAGAAGCCAACAAAGAACTTGCCTAATTCTCCTTAGAGATTTGAGTCAGCATCTTTGCATCTACCCGCAACAAGGGGACCTCCTGCATATGCAGCATGTATGTGACATCCTGGAAATGCACAGCAAGACTGATGTGGCCAAAAGGCACCTGGCTCTTTGCAGAGCACTCGTAGAGTCAGACCCATAGTGAGCATTCACCCAGAACTGACAGGTCCTCAGCCCTGATACCTCTCTGCTCGCACAGACACAGTGTGGGATGGGGTGGGCAGCTGAGTGTGAGACAGCTCATCCCCACACTCCTTGCGAGGTGAGTGCTGCTTGTTGTTAGCGAGCTTCTGCTGGAGGGCAGGAGGGCTCTGCAGAAAGATCTGGATGGGCTGAGGGGTCAAGGCCAATGGTAGAAGGTTCAAAACCCCCTGCAGCACTACAGGCTGGGGGAAGAATGGCTGCAAAACTGCCCAGCAGAAAACAACCAGTGGGTGCTGGTTGACAGCACCTGAACATGAGCCAGCAGTGTGCCCAGGTGGCCAAGAAAGCCAATGGTCTGGATCAGGAATAGTGTGGCTAGCAGGGCAGTGGATTCTTCCCCTGTACTTGGCACTTGTGAGGCCACACCTTGAGTGTCTAATTCTGGACCCCTCAATTCAGATGGACACCGAGGGGTTGGAGTGAGTCCAGAGAAAGACAACGAAGCTGCTTAAAAGTCTGGAGCACAAATCCTGTGAGAAGCAGCTGAGGGAGCTGGGGGGGTTCAACCTGGAGAAAGGAGGCTCAGGGGAGATCTTATCACTCTCTAACAAATCCCTGACAGGAGATCTGACCCAAGGTGGGGGTTGGCCTCTCCTCCCAGGCAGCTAGTGACAGGACAAGAGGAAATGGCCTCAAACTGTTTAGATTGAACATCAGGAAGAATTTCTTCACTGAAAGGATGGTCAGGCATTGGAACAGGCTGCCCAGGGAAGTGGTGGAGTCAACCATCACTGGAAGCATTCAAGAAATGACAGAACTTGGCACTCTGCTGTCAGGGAGTTGACATGGTAATGTTTGGTCAAAGGCTGGACTCGAAACCAGAGGTCTTTCCCAATCTTAATGGTTCTGTGATTCTAAGTAACAATGCACTCCTGGGCTCTTGCCAGGAGAATCGGGTTCATGCCAAATGGAAAGACATCAGGAGAAAACATCTTCAAAATGCTTCAGATCACTGCCTTGCACTTCAGCCCACTGTGCTGAGCGAGACCCACCCCAGCCACCCTCCCTTTTGCATTCCTGTGTGCAATGGCACCACTGCCACTGCCTGAGGAAACCCCTGGCTGGACTTTGGCATGGCTGATATGCCTCAGGCATGGGGACAGTGGGTCCTAGCTTGCTCCAAGGACAGCCATTTCCTGAAACTCATCCATCTCTCACACAGCTCTCTGCTGCTTGATGCAGCACAGACAACATCCTCCAGCCCCCACAGGCTCATGTGCCTCCTGCTCAGCAGCAGCAGGCAGGCTTTTGGCTGCAGGTTTCACCAGCAGCCCCACAGTGCAGCCCTCGATTCCATGACATTTCCAGGCAGCCCTGCTGTTCCAGCACCTCTTGCTCTGTATGGTTTGGCACTACCCAGAGCTGATTTTAAACCTTGAAGGGTTGGTTTTCATGGTGCCACGGAGCCCTGAAAGGCACAGCTGTGCAAGCCATGCTGGTTGGATGTGAGACCAGGAGCACACCAAGCTGGGCCTAGGGAGCAGTCTGGCTTCCCAAAGCATGGCAAGAGAAGCACAGTCCATTCTTCCCTCCAAATTCACCACCACGAAACATCTGCGCTTTGCTGCCTTTGTCTGTCTGCTCCAAAACAAAGATCCACATCTCTGATGGCAAAAAAAAAATCGCAAAAACAAGGCTCTTCACCCAAGAACACAAAAACCACCCAGGGAAGTGTGCAAACCCTTGTTTCTCCTGCTCTACAGCTGGGGGATTGTCAGTAAGGAGATGTGAACAAACCCCTTCTGGCTGAAAGACAGCTTTCAAGAGGGCTGGGGTGAGGCAGAGCATTTCTGTTCTGAGCCACATCTCGTAAGGTCTCCAGCACACAGCTGCTTTCCCACACCTTGCTTTAACTTCTCTGGAATGATGGGAGGGGAGGGGCAGGCCATGGAGCCCTCCTTTCTGGAGGCCTGCTTTTTGGCAACATGACAGTGGGCTTTCAGTTTCAAGGGGGCACACAAATATGCCAGAGTGCTGTGGGATGTGCTGCTAATCAGTTTGGTACACCTAATTCTGCAACATCAATTGTGTCAGGCTCTCCAGTTCTCATTTCCTAAATTATTCTCCCAGGCTGAGATGGTTGATTTGTGCCTGTGTAGCTCCTCTACAAGGCAGATTCAGAGACTATCCCAGCTGGGTAGTAAACCAGGATAACAGTGCATTGCAGCAGAGGAATTAGCAAATGGAAAGGAAAGCAGAGCGAGGGGATGAGCACGGATGAGAGCTGGCATGAGCCATCACATCTGCAGTGATTTATTTTCAGTTTCACTTGTGAAAACATCCCTGGGTACAGATTGTCTTTCCCCACATCGTCTTCATTATCACTGCACCTTGAGACTGGGTGATGTGGGCGTTTGATAGACTACCTGGAAGCCTGGTTTATTTCCTTGGTGTTTCCCCATGGTGTGATGAAACGTCTGCTTCAGAGAGCTGTGCCAGCCATGCCAGGCAAAGCCCTTGCTGCTCCCAAGGCAGGCCTGCATTGCAGTGCCCTAAAGAACAATTGTGTCCCCACCTCTGAGGCACATCTCAGCTCCTCACAAGTGGAGAGTCTGCACAGCCAGCCAGCACAGGATCTCTTCATGTGGGAAGCAAAATCAAGCAGAGGGTTTCCTCCTCTTTCACTGATAGAGACCGCAAACACCTCCCTTGCAGGTGGCAAGCTGCCGATGACTCCCAAATGTGCTGCGGCCTGGACCATGCTCAAGAAAGCATCCTGTCACATTAATAGCATTATCAGTGATCAATCAGTTTGTGTTTTTTTCCGGCCTTTTTGGTCATCAAAGTGTTGAGGGCTAGTGCTGCTCCAAAGAATTGGGTTCCTTCTGCAAGGGTTCTGCACCCATCTCTTCTTCCCAAATTGCTTGTGTCTTCCACATCCCTATGGGTTTGTGAGACCTAATCAGCCAGACCCAGCAACACCTGCCATCCTGCATTTTGGACTCTAGACAGGACAATCTGCAGCAAAACTAAATAGAGGGCACTGATTTCACAAGTCAAATGCTTGTTTGGAGCAATGGAAAAACACCTACTTCCCCTGTTAAACCAGGATTTGTACATCTGCCTTCAGCATCTCGCACAAGGAATTATGGCTGCCTCATTGGCAGGATTTAGAGCTGCAGTCAGCTCAGAAAGATCACGAGGCTGTGTTTACTCTCTGAGACATGTATGAGTTTATCACATCCTCTCCTTTGAATATATATCCCCTCGAGTACACAGACCCAAGGTGTCTTTGGGCAAAACTCCGACCATATGAGTGAGAGAAGATACGGGCTTTTTCCTGGGTTAAGCTCCCTGTCCAAGCACAGCAGAACTGATGATAAAAGGCATGCTGGATAACGTGCTTCCTCACTTGTGCATGTACCATTTTGGGTCTAATTCATCCTGGCTGACAGCTACTAATTTGACAAGTACTTTAACCAGACATGTTTTTAGAGTGCTTCCCTTGCTCATGCGTGCTGGGCTACACAGTTGCACACTGTGATAGTGCATCTAAAATTATGGTAGCTGATAAACTGAAGGCAGAAAAGGCAGTTAGAGCTCAAGCAGAAGCCTGCCAAGTTTCTAATAAAATTCAAAACACAGCAATATTTAAGAGCGTACACAAAGCCAACGTTTGTCTGTGTTTCAGTCTGCCTTGAAATCCCTTGAGCAATCAACCCACATGGAGGCAGCTTTAGGAATGGAAAAATCAGTCACTTCTATTTCTCATGTCTTTTTAGTCTGCAAAGTATAATATGCAGTGGGAAAATAGGATCCAAACCACTTAGTCTGCAACAAACGCAATTTGGGTTGTTTTCAGCTTGAGAAAACCAATGATACCATTTCCTAAGACCTGTCACGACGGAAGTCCATGGATGCCTGACCAATCACCTATCCTCAAATATGATGTTTCTTAAAAGAAACCCCAAGTCCCCAAATGATCCTTTAGATCCATGGGCACTAAAGAAACTTGCTTACAAGTCTAAGTAATGAAAAAAAAAAAAAAAATCAATTCCTCCCACTATTACTACTGCAATTCTTAGCTATTTAGTGCCCCACTCCCAAGCACAGGTTTTTAGTCACTTCTTGTTAAATATCCAGAAGGAAAGAGGCATTTGTGCTGCATCTGTGGTTGTGTCCTCCATCTCTTACAGACCAGGTTTGGGAGATCTGAGCCTCCAAGGTTCCTGTTCCCTCCCAGTCCTGCAATGCAAACAGAAGAAACAGCTTTCTGCTGCCAAAAAGTGCCCCTCAGAGGCCTTATCCAGGCCTGGATGGATAGCAGGAGAAATCCTTATGAAAGCTTTCACTAAACAATGTCAATGGCCTTGGGTTGCAGGTGACATTTCCTGAGCTCTGATGATGTTCAGTTGCATGCTGGTAACTGGCAAAACCCCTTAGAATCACCATCTTGTGCAATAAGGTCATTTTTCTAAATATCATAGGGGACATTTTAGCTGCTTCTTTTACCAACTGGAATTCCAGCTCATGTGGTATGAGAAGTATTGCAATACAATGAGAAATACCTTTGTTTGTGAAAATTTTTGCTCTAAATTTCACATCTGAAGTACTAATTGCCCTTATGGTTGGAGCCTTTCCCAGTTTTCCTTTTGAATATAAGGGATTGCAAATCCTTGAACAAGCAGCAGGAATCACTACATTTGAGTGAAGCCCACTTGCAGCTCTGGCTTAAGGAGAATCTCTTTATTTCCTCTAAATGTCTACAATTCTCCTTAGAAGAATAATATTTACTATCAGACCTGCCCAAAAATGTCTTGGTAGAAGTTTTTTCCCCACCCAAAACTTGGAACTATCCCCACTACCTTGGAACTATTTTCTGAAAATGTCAAGCCCTCTCTATTCTTCAAAACAAAATATTTGAGTACCACATTTTCCTTGACAAATTTTTACAGTATTATTTTCAGTGTTCTTTTTAATTCCTATCATTATTATAACCTATTTCTCTGCCATTACTTTGCATCCTCACTGTTGCCGATTCCTACCAATTTCTTTGACTTCTGGCATTTCATTAATTTTTCAAAACTGTCAAAAAATGGAGGGGAAGAACAACTGTCTCCTTAGTTTTCTTTGCTAAACAGTCTTCTACATGCTGAAATGCTACAAGCTACCACAGCCGTGGTTTTACTTTTTATTTGCCATATCAGAGATTTGTTCCCATAAACTCAGGGAATTCTGGGAAAGATGGAGAGTAGAAAAAGAGATGTTTAAAGACAAAAGTAAATAAAGAATTTCTTCCCCACCCCTCCCAGGGCCTTGGCAGTCACATATGGTCCTGTTTGAAAAGACTGAATAAGAGCCAAAAAACAAAAAAAAGGCAATGATTCTAGGTTTTGGGTTGGTTTAGGGATTTTTCCTGGATTAATCTAGCCTTTCCTTATTTCAATACTCTGAGGTTTTGGGTTTTTTTCAGTCAGATTTCTTTTCTACCTCTTCAATGAGGGACTATGCAATTCAGACTATGTAATAACTTTTCCTATTTAATATTTCACCAGCTCACCTGACATTTGCCTCCAAAAATAGGGCTGAGCACTGGTTATCTCTGGTTATGGGAACAATTAACTCCCCAGAGGCAAACCTGCATCGTGCATCACGTCCGAACACAGCTCCGTGATCCTCTCTGAGGAGAGACCTGCAAGGCACAGGTCACATCCCCTTCTCTGGTGTCAGGTCAGGGTGCACCCCAAAGGCTCTGTCCTGGGGAAACACTGTCTCCAAGGTCAATGCAGCCCCGGGAAGCCCAGGCACAGGCAGTTTCCCGGTGACAAGGTATTTGTCTTCCGCACGAGCATCCGCGTCCTGCTGGCAAGATACAGGGCACGAAAACTCCGGGGCATTATCAGCCTAAGACAACACATACTATTAATAATCATTACTTCTGCACTGCATATTGCCTGGCACCCTCAGCCAGATTTAGCTCTGCTTTCTGCATCACAGCTCTAGACACGCTCGTTACCACAGAGTTTACAAACAGTGCAATTACTTGGGTGATTATTAAAGCTACAGATATGGCAGTAAGACTTTTTTTATCTCTTGAACCATCAGAAAACCTCCAGGCTAAAAAAAAAACCAAACAAACCAAAACCCAAACCCAACAATAAAGTGACTGTTACAGGGATTAAATGATTTTTTTTCCCCCATACTTGAGTGTTAGCCTTTTTCCCCGGTTACTGGTTATTATGGATTACTGCCCTAATCATGCTGGCCCTGTTTTCTGTGGTGACAAGAGGAGCAGAGGAGTGTGAGCAGGTGGGTGCTGCTGACCTGGGGAAAAGGAATTCAGAGCAAGTGACCAGCTCAGATGGAGACAGAGGGAAGCACTGCCCCATAATTGCAAAATCTCAGCTATTTTCAGAGCACAGCTAAGACTGTCTGCTTTTAATTCTGAAGCATAACTCCTAGAGTCCTTTAAATTGTCAGAATTAAGAGAGGTAAAAAAACCAAAAAAAAAATCAGAAATTAACATTCAGAGAACACACCTGATACCTCTCAATTTTTCATGCTAGAGAGGAAGATAATTGCTAAAATCTTAAGCTCTCTTACTTCCAGCAAATCCTGGCTTTGCAGGGGAACACCATGGACCCACATTGTTTTGGGCAGTGATACCATGTTCCTGGTGTCCAGTATCCTGTCCATCCAGCCTGACACAGATATGCCCTTGTTTGGGCCATCAAATCAACGCCTTTACATTTTTGGAAAGCCCTGTGTCTCCCAGGTGCATGGATCAGAACCTCCAAGCCATAAGCAGCTGCCCTGGTTTTCCCTTATAATGCACATTAAGGCACACAGACTAACTAGGAGACTGCCAAGGAATATGAAAGACCTCAAGGGATTATTAAAAAAAAAACAAAACAAACCTGTGTCCCAAACCCATGAGGTTCTATTCCAGGTTTGAAAGGCAGTGTGTAGAGCTGAAGCCAGCCTTTCAGCCCAGCAAATGCTAAAGCACATTAAGCACTCTGGGAAGGTCTGCTGGTTTCCCTCAGGAGACACTTGCCTGAAGCCAGCATGAGGAGGCTGTGAATAGGACACAGCTGCTGTTTTTCTCCTCCCAGCAGACTTAAGTCCCACCTGTGGGCTGCTGAATTTCTGAGAGCTTGCCCCAAAGCTGGCAGGGGAGTTGCTGCAACGCTACAAGCTGCTCCCAGACCCCACTGCTCTATCTCCCATCCGCAAGGGCAAGATTTATGGGGGGTTTAGGTTTGTAGAAAGTCTACAGAGTCCTGTGAGTGGGACGGTACTGGCATGGCATTGGCTGTGGAAATGCTGCTCCATCACCTGAAGGAATAAGCTACTGTGGGTGCTGGGAGAGTGTGAGTGGAGAGGTGATGCAAATTGGAGAGGCTGGGTGCCACACGCAGCAGGGCAAAGATTTCCCTCACTGGCCTCGGACACCTATTTTTAAACTATTGCATATGTTTCCTTTGTTTCCTTTCATTACCAGTCATACTCATTTGCCTTGAAAGGAGGTTACAAATAAGGAGAAAGTCCCTCGTTAATTGACTGGATGATTTATTGCATCCTCCCTCTCTTAGCAGCCACACAGGCTTAAAAGCTGCATGAGGAATAGCTGCTCAGCTTTTGTTTGGAAATGAGCTGGGTGAAGACTAACATGGAGGAGATGGGAATAGCCTCAGGCACTGGCTGCCTGGTTTTTAATCATAGACAGCTCTTCAGTGGGGAGGGGTCCCCAAAAAGGAGGTCCTCCCTGCACAATGCTGGTGACAGGTCAAAATCTGTCCCCCACTCTGTCAGCAACTTGTCTAGTGTTTACTGTGGAGCATCAAAACTTCCTCTCGCTTGGCACTTCTGAAAGATGTAAATACAGACAGGATAAGTGGACAGAGATTTTCTAAAATCTCATTTACAGGCACTTTTTCAATGCACAGAAGTAGTCTTTACTCTCTGCTAACCCAGAGGGCAACTTGTGATGTCCTTAAAGTCAGTCCCAACAACTGATTTAGCAAACTGATTTAGCAAAGAGGTTTCAGGATGCTTTCAGAAAAGCCAGAAAGTACCATGGAGAATTGGACTTCCCTGGTAATGAAAGAGAGGGAGGAAAAAGGTAAAAAAAGTCTAAAGGGAAAAGACAAAGAGTATAAGGAGTAACATAATGGAATGGAGAAGGGAATAAAGAAGAGAAAGTGGAAAAAAAAGTTTAAAACAAGCTTAAAAAGCCATCAAGGGAACAGAAAATAAAATGAACCCCTGATCTCCAACAAGGTGTTCAAATGTCTTGGTTCTGGGTATGAACAGAAGAGCTTGGACAGGCAGGCCAGAGGGATATTATTTGCAGCAGCTTGCTGGCTTTCCCTAGAGTTTAATAATAGCAACTGTATTTATACGACTAAAATGTTTTTGTTAAAAGGCTAAGTACCGGTATGTCATGCTAGTCACTTTAATTTAAAATAAATTCTAAAAGTTCTCACTGGAAAGGCTTGCAGCTAGCTATAAATATATGCAATATGCTGATGGATTTTTTTTTTAAAGCAAATTTATTCTTCTTCAGAGGCACTAAACTTCACAACTGTGCAGCATTTCTGTGGCATCAAGTTTCAGGGGCCCTGGGAATCAGGATTTCTAACTGATCTGGCTGCATTTTTATTTTTTTTTTTTAGCCTTACTGCATGTAGTGGCAGCTCTGGCTGGTTTGATGTGGGTTTTTGATACCTGAAGAGATTCAAAGGGATTGGTGAGAGAGATAAAGGGAAAAATGAAAAAGGAAGAGTCCTGGGCAGGATGACAGCACTTTTCATCCCTATTACTCTGTGTGGTTGCATGACAAAAGTCCACATTTTACACTTCCTTCTCTTCCTTCCACTGGGAAGTCATTGCTGGTGGCCAACAGAGAGCAGAGCCCAGGTGAATCCTTTGGTAAAGTGAAGAGTGCCAATCCCACCTCCTGCGCCCTGTGTGGCCACAGCAGCAGTTTGCCCTTCACACTGACCACTTCCATCTCCTCTGCAAGCCTCAGGATGCGTTTCAAGCCCCAGCTCCCGTCAACTGGCCCAGCCTTGGCCAGCAGCACCCTGCCAGCAAGGAGAAAGCAACCAAGTAGGGTCAGGACTGCAGAAGCAGTCCTGGTGAGTCCCTCACCCAAGACTCCAGACCCCGGTGAGCTCTCTCCATCCTACTGGGGCAGCCGGAGGACACGCTCCATCCACCAGCCTCCGCCACGAGCAGCATTTCATTGCAGTTTTGTAAAAGATAATTATGGCGAATTCCTTAGAAGGGGCTGAAGTCAGACTGCTACTAGATAGGAGGAAATATTTATAACAATCACTTCCAACTGCAGCCTTTTATCTGAAATCTAAACAGAAAGCTGAAATCCCCAGGCCTGTAAGTTGATACCTTGGCTATATATGGTCAAAGAACTCCATGGGGGAGAAAAAGATGCTACGTCCCCAGCACTCCTCATACACACGGCTCCAAGAAGATCCATTAACCTCTGTAAAATTAGCAGGCCCACATCGTCAATTAGCTTTGAAGTATGATTGTCACGCTGTTGCATTAAGAGCTCTGCTCTCCCAGGGATGTCTCAGCATGTCACACTCACAGCCACGTGTACAGCAAAGCGCAGCATTCTCTAAATGCTCAGAGACCTCCCCCAGCCTTGTGTGCCTGTGACAGCAGTTGGGAATTATAAAGCATTGCTAACTCCTGCAAAGTTATGGGATGACCCCCTGCACTCCTGCAGGAAAGCACTGCCAGGCAGAGGCAGGGCATTTTACAAGACACAAGAACAGAGGAATGGTGTTTTCTGGTATTCAGGCTGGCAAAAAACGAGAGCAAAACCAACTCCTGCATGAAAAGGGACCTAGAAAATCACAAATGCATTGTTTCAAACTCTACTAGTAACTATGAAATCCTTTTTGAAGGAGTTCTTCTGACAGCAAAAGAAGAACTTTCTTTTTACACTACTTTTTTTTTATTAAAGAACTCCCACCACAGGTTCTTCTGCAGCAGCAGGAAATGAACTGCAGAGCTTTACTCACAGAAGTGCTGCGTCCCCCCTTCCACACAAAATTCCACACTGTGTCCCCCCTAGTGCAGAGCACAAGGTCCTTCTTCGCACCCTGGAGGGCAAGTGGGATTGAGGCATTTCCTTGTTGCCTTCCTCTGCTTTTACTTAAGCATTACTAGCAGGAACAGGTTGCCCAGAGAAGCTGTGGCTACCCATCCCAGGGGAAGTGTTCAAGGCCAAGCTGGATGGGGCTCTGAGCTACCTGGTCTAATGGAATGTGTCCCTGCCCACAGCAGGAGGGTAGGACTGAGGTAATCTTTAAGGTCCCTTCCAAAGTAAATAATTCTATGATTCTACGGTTCTATGATGTATGTTCAAAACCAGACAGGTCTGAAAAACAGCATTGCAGGCTTTTCTTACAGGGGGGAAGAACAGGTTCATGGCCCCTGAAGAATCAACAGCTTTGACCCTGTGATAGTAAAAGCTTTTTCTTGCTGAGACACTGCTGTTCACCAGAGATGGCACTTTTGGTGCTCAAAAGCCAAGAGGTGGCATTGGTGCTCTCAGCCTGCAGGCTTCTAACAGCTCACCCATAACGTTAATCTCAAATCAGTCAAGTGAGTTTGCCAACATGTATAAGCCTTGAGCTGGAGCTCACAATGCTTGGGCCTCATCAAGACATCAGCCTCTGCACAGGACATCTCATAGAACATTCTGACAGGCATGTGCCTCTGGGGCAGCCTTTCCTTTTCATTGCAGTTGAATACCTTCCCACTACTCGCAGCTGAATTTCAAGAAAACAGCAGTGAACATCTCAATTATAAAATTATAACCAAAAAGTCACTTCTCCTTTTGTGAGATCTAACACACTGCCTCAACCTGCTTATTGTTATTAAGCAAACAGCAGCAAATTAATTTCTGCATATGTCCCTGCCATATGGAGTGTCAAAACCATGAGAACCACTTCTATTTAAATACCAAACCTCTTGTTTCTCCTTCTGTAACTCATGCTGTATCTCACAGGGAGTGATCATGAAACCACCAACCAACCAAATTTTGGTCTCTCAGTGCCAAAGCTGCAGTAGTACCAGCCAGCTGTGACACAGCAATGCTTAGTTCCTGGGGTGGAAACAACCACTGGGCACAGCAAACCTCTTTGCAGTGAAGGCAAATAAGGATATGCAGGCTTGAGAACTATATTTTGAAACAGAAACCCCCAACAGGGAGTTTTGCTGGTAGTTATTATTTGTGCTAGTTGTTATTGTGTGGGCTGCATCAGAGGGCACTATTGGGCTTATCTAACCAGTGCTGGTGCATTCCCAGCAGGAGCTCATCCTGCAGGCAGCACCAGGCTGGACACACATGCACCACCACACATCCCACTGCAGCCCAGGGCATGCACCCACAGGGCACCGGCGTATCCTGATTTATATCCCAGTAAAACACAGCTCGTTTATTCATTTGGGACACCTGAGGGCTAGGCCTGACAGGCGGCAGTGCTCTCTGCAGGGAACCTGCAAGGCCAAGCCAGAAGCAGCATTTCACCTGTGTAGGTACTCACAGCACATCTTAAGGCAGGATGACCCATGGTCTGAGGCAGGGCACAAGCTTCCTAACCCTGAGATCATCATGCAGAAGATGAGCAGAAGAAACATGAATGGCAGGACAGACGGAAGGCTGAGCTTGAAATAGGGGTACTATGATGAAAGACAAGAGGTCTCTGTGGGAAGAAGGGGCTTTTCAGCCTCGGAGGAGGATTAGGTGTAGCAAGGAGAGACCTTGATGCCTGCTGCCTTATGTGAGAGCCCCTTTGCTGCCAAGCCTCATTCCACGTGCCTTGGAATCCTGACTACCTCTGTCCCCCAGTGCACACTGCTCCCTGCCTTGCGTGCCACAGTCGAACACGTGGTGCTCCAAACGCAGCATAGGGAATGCGGAAGGACAAATCTGAAAAGAAAGACACATCTGCCAGATATGCCCAAACACAAGGCTGGAAAGGAGAAGGAGCTGTCCCCAAAAGAGCACAGTGATATTTGCATGCAGGCTCACCCTCCCCAGCTGCAGGAGCAGCCATCTTCACTCATTCATGTGAATATGCGGCGTCCTCGGTAGAAATCTGTTACAAATATTTGTTAGATCTTCTCTTGTCAATCTCAACAGATATAACCCAGGGGTTTAGCTACTGGGGAAAACTCTTCAGGTTTATCTCCAGCCTTTTATACTCCTCTGGACTTCAAAGATGCACTGCCTTTGCAGCTGGGATCTTTGAGATTTGAAGAGAGCTCCTGTGCCGAAAGAGCAGCCATAGAGCCTCTCAACAGGGGCAGTGGCCAAGGGGTTAGCCCTCCTGCTCCAAGGCATTTTCAGCCCCAGTTGTGGCTCAGCTGGCTTCCCTCTACCAGGCTGCAGCCACCCTTCCTGCTCTTCTGGCAGAAAGAGGAACTATCCTCCCTTCACCTGGCAGGAGCTGCTACCCAGGCCTCAGTGCCCACATCTCCAAGTCAAAGGCACACCGGCCTCATGTACCCTGCTAATACATTCCCCTTCCTCCACTTGGCAGAGTCAGGCCTATTAACAGGATAATGAGAAGAAAGAAGTACAAGCCTGAAAAAAGCATCTCTGATGGGAGCATTGCAAAAGGCAGCCAGTTTCCAGAAGGCAAGAACTATTCTCCACATCAATTATCTACAGAGATGCAAGAAACTGGATGACAATGAGAAATTAGATAATAAAAGCTCAGATTTAACTCATTAAGTTACGGCTCCAGGTATGTGTAGTCTCAGTGCATGCCAAATTTTATTTATGCCTGCACTGCAACCACCTCTGGAGATCATTGATACAAGGCACAGAGTGACTGAGGAAGACATTGAAGGTAATTTTGTTCTGCAGCTCAAGAAATGTGAGCCATTTCCACCGTCACAGCATGCAAGTAAACCTCCACCTCCCTCTCAGTGGAACCTGGAGCAATGTGACTGCACCCTCACAGCAGGATGATGGCCCAGGGCCCTCCCAGCATTGTAAATCTCTGCAGGTCACTGATCATTAGTGTTGCAATGCAGGTTTCTGTCATCAGGGACTGAAGTAGGCAAAAGTGACATTTTCTTTTGTACCAGGTGTTTACTCTAAAACACAAGCCAACAACACCTCTAAATCTATATGGTTTCTTCTCCTCCAGCTTTTTCAATGAAAAGGTGGTATGCTTCTGGGGAGTTTCCAATTTTCCTCACTTTCACTGAGAGGAGAAAATGCAGCAAAGTACTTGTGGAGGAAGTCCTCAATCTAACATTTCCTCAGTTTCTGCTGTTGAAGGAGTGACAACCAACAAACATATACAACCTCTGTCCCACAGGGAGGTAAGCCAAATGATCTTTATATGCCATCCCCAGCAGCTTTGGCATATGGAGCTATGTTGCATTTGTAGTTTAGACCAATTTGAGATGAAGGCTTTCTCTAGAGCCTTTTATGTTATAAACTGATGGCCTCCATCTCAACAAAAACCTGCCTGCAGCCAGCAGAGACATCCCACAGAACAATGAAGAAAACCTTGCTCAAATATCAAGGTCACCCAGGCTGCTTGGACACACTAGCAGGCAGAAGAGGCCCTCAGAAGACCCACTTCACGCCCACTGCAGCATCCCCACACCCTTGGGAGCATGTCCCTGAGGGAAGGGCTTCTCCTTATTATCTCCTTTAAGGGTTTAAACTCAGCCAGTTAGTCCCAGCTTTGTTACAGGTGTGACATAAACTGCTCTGTCTCAGATCCCCCTTTGCCTACACAGATTCCCACCACCCTGTTGTTTTAATGACACACTGCTCTTTCTGTGCTGGAAGTCATTAGTGCAGTGGTGTTAGGGAGATAACTGCTGCCAAATCAAGGCCACTACTCACAGTAGCTGGTGCAAAGAGAACATAATTTTACTTCATTTTTTAATGACCCAAATGCAAGCCTAAAGCCACACATGCTCAAATGCGTTAGCTGAGCTCACCAGTTCTCCTCTAATTAGTCCATGACTGTAAGCTCAGAAAGAAATAAGTGAATAAAACTTGTGCCACAAAGCAAAGGGTGCTGCACCCAGCCAGGACTGGAGGGCAGGCACTGCTTCTCACTCCCCATGGGGCTTGGGGGAGGTCACCGTCACATTGAGCTCTAGGTCCAAAACTGGCATGAGGCTTTGCCACTTCCACCTGCTCCTTTGCAGGATTTTCCACCATGTAACTGGGGTGCTAGAAGCAAATCCTTACTTGCAAAGAGCTGCTGCACAAGCTGCCTGACAATATACACCTTCCCAATGGATGGGCTTTCACGGAGAAGTTGAGGTGCTGAAGTGTTGTCGCTTCGCCTTCTGTCGCAGTTGCTGTTAGCAGGGTTTCTCAAAACATTTGGCCTGAAATGCATACCCCCAGCTTAAGTCTCCAGAGTCAATGAAGGAAAGTTTGGTACAAAATGCAAAATGAATCTTCTGTGAAGCAAGAAATAACTGAAAGAAAAAAAAAAATCTGACAACCCCAAACTTCAATTAATTTCTTTAGACTTCTGAATTGGTTTATTTAGGTTGCAGATTTCCTGAAAGGTAAATATTTCTTCCCTAAATAATAACACTCACACAGATCAGTACATTTCCCCTCATGTACAGGAAAGGAATTTTCAACCTCTGCTCCAGCTGGGAGGGAAGAGATTAACACAATATTAAATATGGAGCTCTTCATGTTACCCTTTTTCTTTCCTTTCTCACATGCACTGCCTTGGCACCAAAACGCTGATGAATAGCAGGAAAATTCAGATCATTTTAGTTCTTCCTTTCCCAGACAAGTGATTTTTCTTGGCAAGGCTAGAAGTATTCTCATTGCTTTTACCTTTGATGCCTAGTGTCAAGCCAGGGTTCTCCCTGCAAACACACTGAACACGAAACTTGACAACTTTTTCAAAGTACCTGTTGCAAACCTGAGCAGCACAACCTTGCTCTAGGGTTTGATGGGGCAGGGGGGCTCTGAGGAGGACCCAAGCACTTTGCAGCTCTCAAGTGCTCAGCAGCAGCTAAGAGGAGGCATCCATACAACCCATTGTGATTTTGTCCCCTCTTTCACATTTTTCTTCTGCTCCTTTTCCAACTATTCATATTTCACCTTGTCCTATCTCATCCCCACAGATACATTTCCCTGGTTATCCTTTCACCTACTCCAACTGCTGAGGCAGGTGCAGCCCTCAGGTACCTGTGCACCTGGAGGCATTTGCATCCCTTCTGGAGGTGGCTGCAGTTGCTGCCTGAGTGAGCCCCCCTACTCACACCCAGAGGAAAGGGCAGTGGTGTGGATTAGCCGGCTGAGCTGTGCAATAGCTGCAGGTGACAAATGAACTGTGCCCGTGAGGCAGAGCAGTGGCTGAGCAGTGCCACACTCCCTCTGATGTGCAGGATTAAGTGCCTGGTTTTTAAGCCCCGGGAGTGTGACTGTATTTTCCAGGAGGCCTCTGGTTTAATACCGTGTGTGTGGTTAAGTAGGTTGCCGTGGCTCTCCCTTGTCACGGGTGCTGACTCTGCTTGTCTCCATTTCACACCAGAAACCTGAGACCCCAGCACAGTATCAGCATGCCTGGCCCTGAGATTACAGTGATTGGGGATGGAAATCAGCCCCTCCTGTGCCCCACAACCACAGAAAGAGAAATTATTCTCATTGTGAGTGAGCCCTGTGCCTGTGCCAACAAAGGCAATGCACGTCTCCTCTCCCAGGCTTCCTCCCAGCACTGCCAAGCCTCTGGCTCTGCCTCACAGCTGGCAGCTAACAGCTTCCCAGCATCTCCCCTAAAAATGCACTCCTTCACCACGGTAATGAGCTCCCCAGGTTGAGTCTTTTACCAACTCCCCACAAATCACTTAAAGGACAGACTGCTGGTTTGGTTCATTAGCAACTGTTTTGTGGAAATCTGTTTGTGTATTTGCAAGACACCAACATGCTCATTCATACTAATGTAGGAATGCTTGAATTGAGAAGCAACTCAAGCCTTCCACCTTTCCTTCCAGCTCTAGAGGACTGGCAATTGAGAGCAATTCTCCCAAAGCATGGCAACTTCTTCCCTGGCACATCAAGGAACAGACAGGGCACACTAGATATTAGTCAGCATTTTTCTTAATACCACAGGTCTTGGAGCCCTGGAATTCCACAAGAAATTTAATTTTCACCTAAAACACAATGCGTGATGGATGCCCTGAGGTTTTAGCTCTTAGCACAGCAGAGGAAAACATCACCAGAAAGGCTCAGACAAATAAAATGAACCTCAATGGCATGGGCATCACTTTTCAGGTCTTGTACCATTTTAACATTTTAAGCAGCTGTATCACCAGGGAAGGAAGCTGTTTGTGACAGATTTGACTCATGGGCTTTGCGCATTGAAAGGAGAAAGGTTCTTTGTGGGCAGAATGTAGGGGCAAAGGCCAGGCAAAAGATTGTTAAGGAATCTTTGCTGTCTGACCATTCCGGAGCCACTCTGGGAGTCACAACTGCACCACCCAAGCCTTTCCCTGCTGGGACCAAAACCCCTTCACAGCAGGAGGCTCCAGTGAAGCCCCATGAGCCCAGCCTGGTCCCCACCACACACCACAGTCACAAAGACAAGATTCTCTCACTGGCTCAGTGCCACGTTTCCTGCAGACGCCTGGTTCTCTTAAGTAATTTAATCGAGGTGCAGTCACACTGTAACAGCCTGAGCTGATGCCTCCAGGGTCAGTGAAGGGATCCCCGGGCTTCTGCACCCTTACAGTCTGTGCACCCATTCCCCTCGTGCTCTTTATGCCCCTTACACTTGATATCTGTTTGGGGTCTTCTGCTTGTTTGTTTGGGTTCTACAGTCTCCAGGGGACTGGCCAACTCCTGCCAGTGCTGCAGGTCCCTGTCCCCTTTGTCAGACAAAGAGGAAGCGTGTTGGTGCCAGGTCACAGCCCCTTGCCTGAAGTTCCAGTCATTTCCCCCACCCTGGGAACAACCTGCAGCTCCCACTGCAGCTGCCCAACGAAAGACCTGCACCAGGTGTGTTCCTCAACAAGAACAGGCGACAAGGATGCAGGAAAAGGGGCCCTAGGCTGTCACCTGTGTTTTTCAAAGTTACTGCCTTCAGAAGGTAGAAGCCCTCTGGTACCTTATACTTACAAATTAAAACAGGAACCACTTCCTTTGGCAGCCAAGGCTGAACTAAAAGCCTTCCTAAGGGTTTGAAGATGCTGAGGAAGAGGAATTTTGGATAACTTGGGGCTGGCTCTGCAGTTCTAATCTGTCAGACGACATGAATCCATCCAAGTTTTCCCTCATTGTGATTCTGCACTAACACCCAGCAGCAGCCATGGGATGAGAGCTGCTGCTGCAGTCCACGAAGCTTGCTGGCTCAGCTGGCACAAATGAACAGGGAATGTTTGAGCACAAGGCAAGCACTCTACGAGGAAACCAAACTGCCCTCCTGGCTTGAAGAGGACACCTGAAAGGATCAGGAATGAGGGAGTATGCAGCAAAGGAGCAGGGAGGGGAAGTAGCTGCTTCAGTGGCTAGAGGGAACATGTAGGAAAATAACCTAAGATAACTTTGTAGGATTTGTGGAGCAAAGGGGAACATTGGCATGGTGATCCCTGGAGATTCTAGGATATCCCTGGCTGGCAGGCACAGGGGCAGGAGATTGTTCTCATGCACATTGGGAGAAAAGGGCAAAGGTTGTTTCTCAGACCAAATATGTACAACCCTCTCTGACTTCTACATTCTCAGTTTGCCCTTCCTTGTGTAGGTGCCTGCAATGGTCTTGCCCAGCTGCATGTAAAGGCAGAGCAATCTCCCTTTCTGTTCCCAAGAATGGGGTTCCTATTACCTGCTCTAGGAGAGGGAGGACATCATGCAGGAGTAAGGAGGTGGTGGTCCAAGGAAATTTTCCTAGCTCTTCTCTTCAGGTGTGTTTCCCAGGTAAAATTTGATAAGCATAGCCCCTAGCCTACTGCTGCCTTCAGATCTGTTCATTAGCACCTTTGTGAGGGCTTTCCAGGACTGCCAGTTCTCAGGGGGCTGAGATACGGTGTTTTAATTGTATATAATTAAACACTGCTCCCTTATCTAGATTTCAAAGTTTACTGTTGGGGCTTCAGTACTGATGCTCTCTTCCCCTCTAATTAGCTTCCTTAATCTGTGCAGCCTTGCTTGTTCCCCCACGGGGACAGGGCTCTCCTGCAGGGAAGCTTGGATTGTATCTAATTATTAGCAAAGGAGACAGACGGCAGCACTGTCCCTGCCCCAGATATCCCTTGAGAGCAAGGAGCCCAGAGTGAGTGGCCACAGGGAAGCTGTGCAGGTTCCACGTGTGCATTTGGCCTTTCTGTTCTGTCTGTAGGTTGCTTTGCATGTTAGCCCGTCACAGGTTTGTGGCAGAAGATCCTGCAGGACAAGGGGCCACCTGGCTGAAGTGCAGCTCACACAATGAATGTTTTTCCCTGGCTAGTACACAGCAAGAAGAGAGAAAGGGTTCCCAAGGCCTCATCTGACCCAATATGTATTAAAAGAGACAGTACACCTGATACCTTCAGTAAGTTTTTGGGCAGTGCCTTCTAAACCATCTTCTGCTGTTGACCGAGTGTTGACACACTCCCCCAGGAGAGAGCACAAGGATGGTTACCCTGCTCTTCAGGATGGCATCTCTCTCATTCATTGCAAGAGTACAGTGTTGTGAGCTCAGATTTGGCTGCCAGGTCATCAGGTCATAATGGCACCCCCCAACTTGGTTGTTCCCCTCCCACCTGAATTTGTGTTTATGACTGTTCTTACACAAGCACTTTACAGTGTCTTGCTTCTGTTCAGGCTAACTCGCATCTCTGTAAATCCCCATCCTGCCTCTGATAACACTTTCAGACTCCATTCTCTTTCTATCTGCAAGCTAAAACACCAATTTTCTCTTTCCCATGCCCAACAAGCTCCATTTCAGGACAAGCACCTACTGAACACCTTTTCACCCTCATCTAGTGACACATTTCTCTTTCCAGACAGATTAGACCCTGTCACCTCAGTGGCCCATTTAGCCAGGGCTTGCTTATGACAGTGCTAAACAAGACAACATTAAAAGCCCTTCTGAAGCTCAGTGATATGACAACACTGTTTCTCCCTTACCCAAAAGGCTGGCATAAAAGGAAATTAGGTTGGCTTGATAAGATTTGTTCTTGACAAATATATGCTGGCTGTTATTCATCTCCTTGTTATCTTTGAGGTACTTACAAATAACGTGTTGATTTATTCTAGGCTCTTTTAGGTACAAAAGCAGAACCTAATCTGTCTGTGCTGCTTTTGAAGGCAGCTTCTGAGCTTGCCTGCACATGTCACCCACTGCCCAGGAAACCTTCCAGAGGGGCTGCTAAGAGCCCCCCATGCACTCCCCTTACAGCACGAGGCTAGATTTCCATGTGCCTTCTGGTCTGAGGACAGGCACGCTGCATCATCTCTGTCCTACGCCTGCAGGCCTCATGATCACAGACATCACAGAAGGACCTGCTTCTTGGCAGAATCTGCTGTTCAGCTCCATTCCCCTTTTTCCTCTGCACTGCTAAGGCATGAATGTCCAGAATATCTCCTTCCCATCTAATTCATGCTCAGTTCACGCTCAGCCTGATTCTGACCCAACCCTCCCACACTTCTCTGTTACAATCCTCCCTACTAAACTGACCCATTTTCAGATTTTTGTATGAGTCCTTCTGAGTTCCAGGTCACCAGAGAGCTCATGAGTCAGGTGAATCTTCTGCTACACTTCCCTCCTTATTCCCAGGATGATATATGCCTGGGACATTGATACTGGCTATGTTTACATTATTTTTGCCCTGCATAGGGGTGGTATCTTATTCCCCTAGGTCCTGTCACATACCCAGTCACTAAGGAGGAAGATAAATTTCAATAACCAGACCTAAATGGAAATCTACCAGACCAAGCACACACTTGGCTCCTGTGCAGACTCTTGTGCCAGGTAAAACCTGCTCCCTACCTGCCTGAGCCAAAGTAACAGGTTTTGTTTCAGATCAAGCCTCCTCTTCTCAATGAAACCAGGGCATCTCTCCCCTGCCCACTGCAGCTCAATTCATTCCAGACTCCCTGCAGAACTGGCGTTTTTTCTGCCTCACATGCTGTGACAGGGCTGTAAATTTCTGTGAGAGCTGTGCAGCATGAGGACAGCAGAGCCTGGGCTGCACAGTGGCACCGCCGAGGGTGGAGGGAGCGCTGTGGAGGCCAAGGACACCCAGCTCCTCTGGGCACAATGTTCACAGTCTCCAGACGGGAGTGTTGCCTGCCCTTATCCAAAGGCATGCCAGAGTAAGTAATCCGTCACAACACTAGTGCTCAGGATGCATGGGGGAGGTTTTGGGGCAGAGGATGGCAGAGCCATGGCCACATGAGCACTACAGAGAGTGGAAGGGCAAGTGCCAGGGAGAAGGCCAGGCAGGGGGGATGCTGAGAGCCTGCCTGGCAGTTTTGGGGGCTGCTGAGTGCTCATGGATCCATGGATTTCTACTCCAAATTGTTTGCAAAAACACACGTGTAACTATTTTGTTCTTTAGGATCACGTGTACTGACAAACCAGGAGCACTGCAAGCACATCTCAAAATGAACTTCTTATAGGAAGCAAGTGACCAAGTTTGGAAAAGAACTCTGAGCAAATCAATCCTTTTTTGTCTTCATGCCCTTCTTATGCCCCAGCAAGCAAGACAACAGCTTTGCCACCTGGTGACAGTGCATCTGGCTTGTGGGACAAGGGTCTCCTGCAGGGTGTACCGGGCTTGTGGTTGAACTAGAGCCATATTGCATGACCCCAAAATAGCACAGTGTGTGACCACACATCAATGTTTTAATGGAAGCAAATAACCAGAGGAATCACTCAAGCCCTCCAAAGAAGCTTCCTGATGCCATAATTTAAATAATTTAAACAATGCCATAAAATTTAAACCATCCCTCAAAAAACTCCAGAGGTATCTCTGCACTGGACTCGACTCAGTTGGGCCCTATCCCTGTCCCCAGCCATCTACACTCAGGGCATCTTTCCCTGGAAAGGACTTTGCTCTGAGGAGGCAGATCATCATCATATGCCATCAGTTCCACCTCTCTCCTTCCAGCACCCAGTTCACAGGGATCCAGCCATGCCCCCCATTCTTTGTTATTGCTTTGTTTCTTGGGTGCCAGACACATTTGATTGTTACTTTGATTGTGTAGGAAGCAGTCCAGACATTATGGAAATGGAACCATATAGGGACTGGGCAGAGGAAGCTCATGCTGGTCACTGTCTTACTTACACAGCAGTGGGAATATTTTCTGTCTTACACTAAGATATTTTTAAAACAGAGAATGCTGTTACTGTTTGTTGTCACAAACCAAGGATGTCACATCATCCAGGATCCAGCATTGCCATTCTTGGAAACCAGCACAGTGCCTCTAATGTCATTGTCAGAAACTTTATTAGCAGAGTTTTTGATATCTCCCAAGAAGTCCTCAGGCTAACTGGCATTTATGACTTGGAGAGGACTGACCCTAACTCCAACCATGCTCAGGACTGCACAGAGGAGGACATGCCCCATAGTACCAGTGCAGAGAGGCCGTGCACACACCATGGCAAACACTGTGGCTGTGAGAGGATGCTAACCAAAGAGTACTGGGAAAACACAGGTGGTTCAGCAAGACCACACTGTGAAGGTTAAGCTAAAACAGTTCCCCTGCAGTGCTGGAGAACAGGGGAAGGAGAAGAGGCGAGGGACAGGATAGGCGACTTTCCCTTTGCATGGCACTGATGGGCACGTCCTTGCTAGTGGACACATGATTTTTTCCCTGGTGTGAGCAGGGCCAGTGGAGACACACAGAAGCCAGATCCAGACACGGAAGACTGCATCTGACAAGGGCAGGGCAACATCACATCCCCTTGAGAGCAAAGAGCTGGCTGATCACACTTACTTGCCTGCAGCATGCAGGATGATGCCTCCAGGCTCAGCCTCTCCTTCTGAGGAGGGGCTGCTTCTTACTCAGTCTGCCAGGTCCAGCTTCTCCTCTCTGTTTGGCTTTGGATGGCAGCAGATGTTTCTCTGCCCATCTGTACAGATGCTTGGATGCTGGCTGTGGTCAGCTGTCTGCTTTTTGTTCTGTCACTCTCATTTTGAGCCCATGGATTCAGCCCTGCTGCTGAAAGAATACTGAGTGCCATCCACTGAGTTCAAACCCAAAGGCAAAGCGTCAGAGGAGAGAAGTCTACTCCCAAGGCAAATGCCTAACTTGGATTCCAATTGCCTTGGGATCCTGTGTACGAATGCTCTCCCTGCTCAAGGATTTGCCACAGCCATGGATCTCGTGTGCACAGCTGGGAGAGGGATAGATGCCTGCTCTGTTGTAAAAACCTGCTGGTGCCAATGCTGCTCCCAGCGGTGCTCAAGCACATGCCAGGGAAAGAAGGGTCTACAAAAAGGGATAGGACTTCTCCTACCCCCTATTCTTGTCTCCCCATCAGGGAGCTGTGGAGCAGTGCTTCACTCCGAGATAACTTTCCTGCACCAACAAGCTTTGTTTGAGTTCTTAAAACAAGACTAGATACTGCATTTTGTGAATCACTACAATGAATTTAATAGGTAACCTTTTCATAAAGGAGCACAGCGGATGTGTACACAGGCCCTGATGAAACTAATAATTACCTCTCAATGGCTTTCAGGGAGTTATTGCATATTTAAGATCCAAGCTCCCTTAATCAACCACAGAGATGCAGCTGGCAGCAGTAAATTGCCAACAATAGTTCATTACAAATAAGGAAACATTGGTTTTTCAAGGACAAAAACTATGTCAGTTCTTCAGCTAACTCTTGTCCTCACCCTTCTCCCCCCCACCACTCACCCCCAGTGATGTGCTGGAACAACTTGCTTTGTCCAATAACATGACTTCACTGCCTAATCCCCTCCACAGGGGATATCATGCAATCAAGTTACTGGATTTCCTGACTTATTTGGGCAAATGGCACAGTCTGCATCCCGTGCTCACCCTCCCTGAGGAAGCCATGGGCAGGACTTGTCCCACAGCACCACCATGATGTGCCACAGGAGCACCCTCAGGGGCTTCACCCTGGGGTGCAAATGAAGTCATGGCACACTCGGAGACACAGCTATGAGTTTGGCCTTCAGAGCTGAGACCTGACGTGGCACTTGGGAATGAGTTTTTCAGTACCTGCCTTGTCCTGGGCACAGCACAAAGGGGAAGCTCTGTGGACATCATGTGGCCTTGTTCCCTTGCTGTCTCCTAACATGTGTTTGAGACGTGTTGTGGTTGACAACGCAGCTGAGGCAAGAGCACAGCAGTTTAAGAGAGATGCCCATGCCTGGGAGATATTAAGGCCAATATTTTAAGAGTGTTCAGGAAAGACTAAACATTGTTTAAATGAAGAGGAGAAAAAGACAGCTGACCCTGTTAGAGCTGTATCTTCCCCTCTGAAGAGATGACAACCACCTTATGGCCTTCAGGAACCACAGAAATTATACATTTCAGGCCCAGAGAACTTGTCCTCCTCAAAGGGGAAACAGGTCCCATCCGTGCCCCAGCATGGTGCAACACACCTGACTCAGACCCCTGCTGTGGGCCTCGGCCAGGGTCACCTCCCATAAGAGGGACCTGTACTGGATGGACCAGGAGCACTGGGTGCTTCTGCCAAGGATCTAAGCCCTAGATCCAGCTGGCCGTATCTGTACTGACTGCAGATCCCACTGGGCAACGCAAGACTTGCAGTGGTGTTAGGGATGAAAGTTGAAAGTTACCGTTTAATGATTGTTAAATTACGTTAATAAAAACCACTCACCTTGTACCCCTTGTACCCCCATCCCTAGTTGCTGTACCCTGCCTTCCTTGTTCCTGTGTTGTTTCTTGTTCCGTTGGGCCCCGCCTCCACTGCTCCCCAATACTTCCACATGGCAACCACATGGCAACCAATGTCTCCACCCCGTATGCTAACCATGTCAACTCCCATGAGTCCGAGTGACAGCAGGAAGTAAGACCACCAAATGTAGACCCCTGGAACCAGCGAGCTGACATCCAAACAGCTTATCGGACTATGCTGGGGGATGGACAAGACACCAAGCTATTGGCTGAGCCATTTGCTTGTCTCGCCATGCCAGAACAGAACTTGCTCAAGGTCACCTCCTAGACTTTGAACAAGCTGAAAGCAATAAAGTTTCCTGTAGAGCTTCTGTGAGGTGAGAGCCCCCCTCACCTCCCCAGATCTGCCTTTGGGCAAAGCTACTTGCACCTCTTTCTCTTTGTTGTTCTCTCTGTTGTTCTCTTTGTTGTCTGCAGGAAGTAAGGGTGATGAGCATGACCCCTTGGGCCCCCACCCAGATTGATGAATAAAGGCTTTATGAAAAAGAGAAGACCTCCTTGCCTGTTTTTAACACTGGGGAGGGGACAGTACTCTGCAAACCCCGTGCTGGCCTCTGGAAGCAGGCCAAACAAGAATTTAATCTTTGTTTGGTGTCCCTTGATATCTCACACTCTGCTGCCAGACATTAACCCTGTGCAAGCTGAGGCTGTTGAGTCAGGGGATGCACACTGGACCAGCTGAACAAAGTGGGACCACAGAGAGGAAGAGAATCTACTCAACAGTGAAACCTGAAAAAGGGAATGTTGGTTTGCTTCCCTTCCAGCCTGGTTTATGGCATTCTCTGTGGCCACATCAGAAGACATCCTGCTCTTCAGCTGCATCCTACTCCAAGGCTGCTCGTGCTGTAGGCTTTACTTTTTGTTCTCTGAAGCTGCAGGCCACAGATGAAAAACTGATATAGAGGGGTTCCAGGGCTGAGTCAGGACATTATTTATGCTGTTTCTTTAGAAATACCTGACCCAACTTCTTTTTGGAAAAGGGGAGCTTAAAAAAGCCATACCACTTGATTCCCCTCCCGACACCATCTATATTTACTGGCATTGACATTTTTAAAGGGCTCTTGGGAGGGAGCCTATGTGGTTCCTGGGGACACTTTCCCAAAAAAAAATCAGAGGATGTAGCTGATGTTTGTGTCTCTGTTATTATTCAGCTCCTAAATTTATGCTTCCAGAGAAAAGCCAAAACTGATTTGGACAAGTCAAATTCAGTGGGCGAAGAGTGTCATTTCCTAAATCTGTAGCAGACATGTTTTATTAAAATAGCTAAACTGTATATTATGAGCAGCAAGATCATTTGACATAAGATTTTCCAAGCATTTACAGGTGTGGCTGCATAGGTAAAATATGAGTTTAACTGGTTTTCCATATGTACCATCTTCCTCACGGACATTAGTGCAGTAAAATCTTTTCTTTTGGGGTGTGTGTGCAGACATCTGGAGCACAGATTTTAACAGCTCTCTAGCTGCAATGCTATCCCTAGAAAAATTATGTTTTTTGAGCATGAAAGAACACACTGTTTTCAAAGAGCTTTGCAGTCACATCTGGAAGAGGTGCTCCTCCTGATGCTTTGAGACAGAAAGGAGAAGAGCTGATGGGATATCAGCTGAGGGAACGATTGCTTCCTCCTCTAATATAGGAAGCTGGACTTCTTTTGAATTATTTAGCATTCAGTCAGGAGATAAAAATACACTGGCTGGATGAACCAGTGACCTCTTCTGTGATCACAATAGCTGTAGTAGACGGGGGGGCAGGAAGGGCCTACAGCTGCACATCTTCTCCAAGTTCTCATGCAGAAAGCTTTAATCATTAGTGGAGATGCAAGACAAGGCTGGAGCCACCTTGTTGAGGGTGGGCCCAGAGAGAAGGCTCTCTTACACTTTAGATCACCTACACCAATGTCTCAGAGCCCCAGGTACCTGTGCAGCACCACTGAGACTGACCTTGCTGAGACCCCAGTCAGACACCTTTTCCCACGAAGCTTGGAACAGTGTGCCATGCAAAAGTAATTTAAAAGTTGTTTCTTTCACTCGCTAACATGCATCGATTAAACACACAAGCTGTGCTGCTCCAGGAACAGGGAGCAGAAAAGAACCACTCCAGGAAGCAGTGGTGGTTTAAATGTTCCACAGGAGGACCAGTATCTTCTCCATTGCACACCGTTTTTCTTCTGGTAGCATCAGTATGAGATGTTTGTTTAAATGCACAGGAGCAGCATGGCTTTGGCAGTTAAACTGCTATTTTGTGTACTCTGGGAAGGGGGACATCAACAGACTGCAAAATGGGAAAGTCTCTCTGGACAAACAAACAACACGTTACGCAATTAGGCCTTTTGGGAACCAGAGGAAAGTCTCCAGAAGATCAGGGCCCTCCCAGCGCTTTCTAATTTTACTGGGACTTACCAGCAAGCTAGCCCTCTAATAATAGAGGCTTGTGCAGGCTTTTCTTTCATCTTCATGTCTCCCTGTACTGCCCTACCTTTGTTATTACTGCCCCAGAAAAACACATCTTACTCACTTTTATCAAGCTGATTCGCTCAGGCTTGAATGGCAGAACTGAAGAGGCACTAAAGACCTTTAGAAAGGGCAGCAAAGACATCTCTTGGCCATGAGAGCATGGGAAAACCTGGAATTTTAGAACTTTATTGAATCCAATGTGCTAGGGAATTGCACCATTCTACAAAACTGTGGCTTAACTGAAGTACAGCACTATCAAACAATGACAGAGCAAAATGTCTTTAGCTCCATAATCCACATAATGTGCTAGTATATCTTCTTTATTGGAGCAAATTCTTCCAAGGGAGGATGCCTGTAAGCAGCAGCTCAGTGACAGGAATACTCTGCCTCTGTGCTGCAGGGCTGTCCTAAACTTGTGTCCAGGCAAAACATGGACCAGCAGGAAATCTTCTGCCAGTCAGATTGTACCACCCAGCACCTGGACACGGACTGTAGCAGCTAAGTTTTAGATTAATACCTACTGCCTTTCAGGCATGCGGATAGATTGGAATATGTACCATTGGTTTCATTCTGTCAATGTCCTCTCCCACCTGAATGGAAAAAGCCCCTTGGTCAACATCTGTCCCTGCAGTCAGCCTTACACCACCTCCTTACACCCAGGCTGCAGGCTGTGGACACGTCTGTGGTACCACCACTCACTGCGATTCCTAGGAGAGATAGTTCAAAGACAACAGAGATACAATGGCATCTGCACAGAAAAAACACACTCAGATTTCTAAGAAAGCTGCTTTACCAATTCTTGCTTGCTGTCCACATTCTGGCAGCTAGTAAGAAGAGGAAGGAGGAGGCTTGCAGCCCTGGTGAGGGCACACCAGCACAGATCCCACAGGATGTGGTCAGCTGGCTTCCAGCACACCCCTTGGTTACTAGGCTGTTGGTAAAAGTCAGCAGTGAACAGCTCAGAGGAGGGCAGGCTACCGCCAGAGGCAAGGAGGCACAGCTGTGCTGGGGAGGACGCCTCGCCTCATCCCACCTCAAGCACCAAGAGGCAGCACAGACACAGCTCTTGGATGAAGGACAGCACAGAGATCCTGGCCACAGTGATGGATCCAAGGCAAGGCGTAGTCCAAGCCCCTCTGAGCACTGTTGCAGAGCCCATGGCTGTGTGTTTGGCCTGCCATGTAAACATGTCACATCCCGTGGGGCTGGGAATAAATATCAAAGTCTAACTGCCACTCGCCCAGTTTTGCTAGTGCTGAGTGACCTGGATAAAAAGCAAAGAGCCTTTGGGAGATATCCTTATAGCATAGTTCATTGAATCTCTGTAGACAATTCCCTGCTTCTCCCAAAATGATAAAAAAAGTATTCAAATAACTGCATTCCTCTCTACTACATTTTTCATTCAGGAGTCAGGAGCCACGTGTGTGACATGCCTGTTGTGGCCTCCAGATTGTAGAGCTGCAAAGTTTTTGCTCAGTTTTTCCTGGGAAGTCAAAATCCCAACTGGTATAAATCCTGTCTGAGAAATACAAATCACCATTTTTTTCCCTCCCCATCTACTTCAAGAAATTTTATGAAGAAGTTTCATTCTCCCTGTGTGGATGCAGCAGATACAGGTGACAGACAGACCACAAGGACCACTCGGGGCACTCGCCATGGTTTGTCTTAGCTCCTAGGAGACCAGTAGCACAATAAATAACACTCAAGCCAAAACTTAGCTCTCCCTTGGCATAGCAGTGCCCTTTATCAGTTACTTCTTTCAGTTCTAGGCAGTGTTTTTGTGCTACAGAACTTAGTCCCTGTTGGCTGCGAACACAGAATTCACTGTAGGAAGAGCCTCAGGCTGGAACGACACAGCTCCCAACCCCCTTATTCCTCCCTACTACAGCACCAGCTGGGCAGGGGAATGTCTTCATGACATACCCAAGGATAGACGTTTTCTACCATGATTTACTGAGCAAATTTATGTTCTCCACATAATGTTATAAGGCTACAGAACTAATAATTTCCCCACCGTCCAAATTGCAACACTCAGGAGTAGCATCCAACAGCTTTCAGCCTCCTTTTTTCATATGCAAGCATATGAATATGGCTTAAGTTACATCTTAACCATGAGGCTTCCCTTCATGACAACACTTGTTCAAGATGTGTATTGGGACAGTGACCCAGGCCTGCACCCTTTAGAACAGGAGGAGGTGAAGCAACCTTCACCAAAGCCCTGGGCAGAGCATCTGTAGGACAGGCTGTGACCCAGCACAGGACAATCTGAGCCTCAACAGGAAAGAAGAAGCAGGTACCACAATTCATACATTCAAGTTTTAGCACTTTGCAGGACACGTCCTCGTGTCTGTGTGGTCACAGCCACCTCAGTTTTGTTCTCTGCTCCACTGCACACCTGAGGCTGTAGAGATCGGCTCAGGCATGGGTACAGCTCCCAGATCAGCTCCATCTCCCTGTTGCTGGAAGGCTGGAGTGCCCCTGACCAGGCATCACTCTCCAGGTCTGGCAAGGCAGGGACACAATGTTTCAGGCTCCCCAAAGCACCTAAGGCCATTCATGGCTTATTGCAATGCACTGGCACTTGAACACCTCCAGTGCAGCTCTGGGAGCTAAGTGCATTTAATTTCAGGAGAAACAGAGGCTCTAAGAAACAAATAAAACCTTGACTTACACTATCTCATCATTCTGGAACTCCAGCTCCCCGCAGGTGTCTTCAAAGTCCTCTCCTCCACCTTTGGCTGTGCCTTCAATGGTTTTGTAGGGCACAATAACATTTCCTCGTGCTCCAGAGGTTCGCAACACTTTCACTTCCATGGTTCCTACACTTTCACTGATGTGTGTTACTGGCTCCTCAAAGGTGAAGATGCCAGCATGGTCATCATCAAAAATGGTGACAGTGGCAGTAGATGGCGATCCCAAGCAGGCAAGCATTGAGACACGACTGGCCTCAAGAATGCCCTCATCTGAGGCCTCGATGCTCACACGGACATTGCTGAGATGGACCAGGAAGTTCTCATCCTCCTCAAATATGTCATCATCAATTATGCCAACACGAATTTCCTTCTGCGTCTCTCCAGGCTTGAAGACCACCGTCCCTTCAGTGAATTCGTAGTCGGAGCCAGCGTTGGCCGTCCCGTCCTCTGTCCGGAAGTCGACATACACCGTGTTGGTCAGGTCTCCTCCCCGGCGGATGATGGTCAGGGCCACGGTGCCACAGTTCTCCAAGCACTGGTAGGTGCCCTGCTCAAAGTAGAGCTTGCTGACGGGATCGTTTTCAGTCACCTCGCTGTTGACCTCGTGCATGCTGACAGCTTTGCGGGCCTGGTCTGCAGCATGTCTCTTCAGGATGTTGCCAGCACCGGTCATGAGCCGAGTGGCCTGGATGCGGTAGAAGGCCCTGCTCTTCTGCTGCTGGCTCAGGACTTGGTAGTTGGCCAACTCTATGAGCTGCTCAATTTCCTTGTCTGGGTGCTTTTGTTTCAGCTCCTTCAGGATCCGAGCCATTTCCCTCCTGGCTTCCTCATCGTCCTGGTCTTTCTCGTCCACCTCCAACACCAGTGTCCCATCCAAAAAGTTCTCCACGTGAGAATTGGCAACCTTTCCGTCCATCTCGATGTCAGCCTTGGAGGAGGGCCGGTCACCCTCATGCTCGATGATCATCCCTCTCTGCTTGCCAGCTCGGTATTTCTTGTACACGTACTTGTAAAATAGAAGCCTCCTGTCAGCTATCCAGGCAAACACCACACAGATGGGGAAGAAGAAGAAGGTGAGCAAGCCTTCCCAAACCTCCACAATCCCAGGAGAAGAGACAGATAAAATAATGTAAAGCCAAGTGTAGGCAAAGATGCTCCAGGCCGCTGTAACAAAAAACACTCGCAAGTGCTTGATCTTCCTTATCTCTCCATCTGGCACCACGTACACACAGATTGCAATGATGACAAACATGTTGAAGGCAGCACTCCCCACGATCGTGCTTGGCCCCAAGTCCCCCGCCGTGAAGCCATGGCCGCAGACCTCGATAACAGACAGGAGGATCTCTGGAGCAGACGAGCCCAAGGCCATCAGCGTGAGGTTGGAAACAGTCTCGTTCCAGATCCTCACTGTGGTTTTGCTGGTTTCGCCATTGGGCTTCTTGATGGTTATTTCCCGCTCTTGGGATGTAATGACTTCGATGGAGGACATGAAGCGGTCGGCTATGATGGACACTCCCAGGAACATGTACACCATTGCTACAAAATACACCGTTGCCCGAGCAATTTTGTCCCCAAACGAGGGGTCCTGGGGTTCCCATATTGGTAAAATCACACCCTTTTTGCAGATGTAGGAGCCCGCGCACTCCTCGGTGTCGTTGGCAGGCAGTTCACTGGGGTTCTCCGCATGCGTGCCCTTGGCATGGAAGAGCAGCACCAGGACAAGGCTCAGAAGAGGGAAGCTCACCGGGAAGGTGTGTGCGTGAGTTACTCGCGACATGGCCACTTCCACCAGGCAGATCCCAAACATCCTCAACCTGAAGAGGCAAAAAGGAAAAAGATGCATTAAGTGAGGCTAACCAGAGATAACAGATTTTCCTCTCCAAAGATACGATCAAGTTATCCTGTTACTCAAGAAGATGCAGCTGATGAGCCCACTTTGTTATGATTAGTGATGTTTTCCATGTTGAAATCCTCTAGTTCAGTCATCTGAACCAGGATGGATTCAGATGGTACCAGTGAGCTAGCACCTATCCCCTTCAGCTACCATGATGTTTCTTTCTCTTTGGTGAAAACCTATTTGTTCAATTGCATTTTCTTGTTCCTCTAATCTAATTAAAACGCATTGTTCTGCTTCACAGCTGGCAGAAGTGTTTCCCATTTCAAAATTACAGTGCACTCACCCACTGACTGGAATTCAGGGTAAGAGCAAGAGATGACAGGGAAATCTATTATCCCCTCATCATGTTTAAAAAGTATTTTTATATTTTTAAAATCACTGTAAGCTATGTATTTCACAGTCTTTTCTTGCTCACAGTCCTCCCAAGCATCTACTCCACATCAGAAACCTGCACAAAGTGAGCTTGAGCCCTGGCAAAACCTTACTCTTAACAGTAACTTGGTCATAAGGTGCACCAGAAGGGCAGCCTGTAATTAATGATTTTGGAGCCATTCCTTCCACAGTGCATCACTTTGCACATTCCCAAAACTGGAAAGAGCCCCATATGCATCGAAGCCTGGCTCTCTTGGCATGCTTCTAGAGGAAACATGTCCCTGTGCTCTCTTCCCACTAGGTCAGCTTTGACGGCTTCCCCTTCAAGGGCCTTTCTCACTCCATTTACAACATCAGTCATCAGGCATGACAGCCTTCTTGCCCTTGTCCTGCCTCAGGATTTTCCAGCAATGTAGAGGAGCTGTTAAAGAGGTTTGCAGTTAGTTAACAGTGCATAAACTGACAGAACAGATGCCTTTACATACAAAGATATGCTTAGTGAAAAAACCCCCTGAGCATGCTCAGTGTTACATTCTCAAATTTACTAGCCAATAAAAGCTAGATCCCTAGTTATTAAAGCTGTATTTTCTCCTCAAGGAGAGCCTTTGCTATACCACACTTCTCCAATCCAAGTTAATTTAATCAGATGGTACTTAAAAAGGTTTCTATGAAGAGAGGAAAATGAGCACGTCAATACCCCAACTTCACTGGGAAATACAAAAAGCTGAGCTGATTTTCCTCAGAAAAACCCCATACCCCTGAAAGAACAAACCAACAAAGCTCAGCCATGAAACGTTTTAACTCCTCATTAGGGCAGGGGCATATCATGCAGGCATATGTAAGATGACAGGGCTGTGTAAGAGATCAGCAAGCTGGAGGAAGCAATGTGTACCATCCCACACCCATGTTGTGGGATCTGCTCCATAAAGAGACACCATAATGGTGGATCAAAGCCCTCTCCTCCGTTTGCTTTCATTTATGGATGCTGTAGTAGGATTGTTTGTTTGGAAGAGTAATACTGAGAATTTATCAAGATGGTTTCATATAAATGGCATTTTCTCACCAGGAACTGTTGGTGTGCCTCCAACCCCTCACTCCCTGGTATTGTATTAGGGAAAGAAAAAGATACATAGTGGAGGAAGTGAGCAAATCAGAGATCTGGGTGATAAGAACAGATAAATTGAACGAGAAAATGCAAGTCTTTTGTAGGAAGACACATTTAAAAGAACGTTGTTTGCGTTGGGAATCCTGCTAATGCTACAAAAGAGCTCTTACTACCAGACTCATTGTCTCCCTGATCATAGTGCCTGGGTGCCTTCTCCTTTCCCAAATGTGAGCTGTAGCCACCACTCACAAGCCCAAAGTGAAAAAAATGCAAACATGATGTCTGTAAAGAGGAGCACCTTGTTGCAGGCCCTTCAGTGGATGGCTAAGCTGAAACAGATGTGCATTCATGGTCACTGAAATTCAGCTGAAGCATGAATTAATCACCCAACATCTGTACTACTGTGTTTCACATTGCTCCAAACCAAGTCACAGAGACAGCTGATAAAAGGGCTGTCAAAACACAGGCTGACTTGGTACCTACTCTGTTTATCTCAGATAGCTTCTAAATGTAGTTTTGTTCCCTTTTTGAATATGTAGGCTTAAAAGAATTCATTGTGGGCATAAAATATTACTCAGTTGCATGGTTCTTCACCCTCTCCTTCTAAAGGGTAGTAGTTTCTTCAGAAAACTCAAGAACATCCACCTGTCCTTGTTCAGTTAATTTTTCTCCCTGTGGCAAGTCATATCCCTACACACGTACAATTATTCAGAGCAATCAGGCATTGTGAAATCCCCTTAGCAAGAAGAGAAAACAGATGGTTCTAGAGCAACTATTGTGCTTTGGATCACTGATTTAGGTCATAAAGAATAGGAGAGTCCCATCACACTTTGGACCAACTCTCCAGCCTTAATAAAAGGATTTGAGTACTGGAAGATTCATTCAGAAAAAAAAGACACCCACGAAATCAAATTAATAAGTAATTTGAACTTTATTTACCATGTGTTTCCCCTTTCAAACATTCTAATATGTCGGGTTTTGTTTATTTGTTTTTCTGTTGGAAATCAAGTCCCATACTATGTTAAACAGGAGGAAAAAAGGCCTAGAGGCTTGCATCTGAGCAATTCATATTTCTGGCATTCCCAACCAGCGCTCTATGTACAAACAATATTTTTCCCTCAGCTGTCAGAAGGTAAGAAATATGGGGCTTTTCTGGAGAGGGATAAGAAATGGCTGGAGCTCTGGAAGAGACATCTGCCAGCCACGCCAATGTGCCTCCTTTGGACAGCAGCAGCATCCCCCAACTCTGTTGTACTTCATCCAGCATTTTGTGGTGTACTCATCAAGCAAGGTTCACACACCATGACCAGCTTTCCTACTTAAACCAATTCACAGTGAGGCTCAGGAATTATGAAGGGCTGGAAAATGCTTGGCCACAACATGCTAGTTACACAAATGCAGCCAGAGCCTGACACTCAAAATATCTCTGAGAAGGACCTGCTATTAAATCATCAGTGTTTCTTTATTTGTACAATCGAAAATAAACAGCTGGGTCCCCTGAAACCCTCTTGCTGTGCATTTGCCTATGGTCTCGGCTCATGGTCAACACACTGTGGCATAGTGTAGGAATATTCCCAGAAAAATCATTTCCAACATGCTGTAAGGAGAAGCAAGGCTACATGAAGAGCAGCCCTCCCTCCAAACCGAACTTTGTTAGCTTTTCATTAAGGTGTCTCAATTGCATTTCCCATCCTGACCATCAGCAATAAAAGTGTGCGCAGCAGCTGATGCACATTGTCAGGCCGGCAGCCCTGGCAAACCCTGCCTGCCATGGTGCTAGTGGCCTTGGTGGCACTGCCCCGGTGCTTCTGGGGCCAGAAGGATTAGGGCAGCACAGGGCAAGGCTGAGACAAGCCTTGTTCTCAGGCTCAGTGCTGGCCATACACATGTGGTGAAAAATCCCAAAATGCTGTCCCAGGCCAGCACTGCCCTGCCCATAAGCAGCAGCTGACAGCACCCTGAGCCTGTTTTACCACTGCAGAAGGGGAACTGTCCTGGTGCTGCTGGAGAGCTCTCAGGGAGAGCTAAAACTAACTGGGAAAGAGAGAGTCCAACCTGGGTTCTCCTGAAGTGGCACTGAGCCCCTTTCCCTTTCCAGAGAAGTTCCACAGGGGTGTCAAGCAGGTGTTTTTGCACAGTCAGGGAGGAAAGCCTGTGAGAGGCTCCATAACAAGCTCAGTTTAGGTGGAGCTCCTGGCCAAGGTTGTCGGTCCAGCCTTTCTTCCACCCCTTGGTGCTGTGAAACACCAGGAGGGCAGTTGTTGCCCACAGCAGGGCTGGGAGGTTTGCAGAGATATTTGACTCCCTGCTGGACACGGGAGCTCTAGGTTTGACAAATTGCTAGGAGAGAGCTCCTGCTGCCAGCTCATGCTCCTGCCCCCCATCCGAGGAGCTGCCAGATGGGGAGGAAACAGCCTTTTAGACTCTGCTCTGATCTTTCCCTGGCAGCATCGATCCTTCAGGCTGACTGGTTGCTGCATGCAAAGCGAGCCGGGAAGCTGCTCTGCATTTAAACAAAGCACATCTTTTTCTTTGCAGCAGCCTCCCAAAACTCCCATCTCCATCGGGGTACTTCAGCCATGAAATAGCCACTGTAAGACCCTCCCCGTTGTTGTCCTAAACCTTTGTATCACACACAGGTCTATGACCATTTGCAACATGCTAGAAACACCATTATTTTTAAGAGCACTAAAAAAGCCATTGCTGGTCCAGACACTTTAATTACGGAAGGACTGGGCAAGGAAGAAAATGGCCTGGGCTCCGGAGGAATGAGTGGCCACACAAAGAAAGACTGAGAGGTGGAAATTTTTTCCCCAGGTGAAAATTTTATCCCATAGAAAACCTGTACAGAGCAGCTGCCACACAGCAGTGTTCACACCATTACAGCCTCCGCCAGCGCTACTCCACAGTGCCCACCCCACTGCAACACCAGTTTCATCATGAGCATCAATACTGCCAATTCACTGCCAGCCTGGGTGGGAGAAGGTGTCCCCACAGCCGTGTCACCACTGTGCAGGAGGCTGGAGCAGCACCCTCTTCCCACAGGGAGGCCAGTAGAAAGTTTGCTCTTCACATGAGAGTGGCTGCTTTTCAACTCGATGTGGGAACACAACCAGGAGTGTGTTGCAACACCATGGGGATTCCCAAAGAGTCTTTTCCCATCCTACAGTTAGGGCTAGACAAGAAAGAACCTTTTCCTAGTGAGAGTGCACTAGGGAGGGACGGGGAAGGCAGCTCAAGCCACCCTTTTCTGGTGTCACAGGCTGGAGAAAGACAGTCTCCCTTCAGCCAGAGGGGCCAAAACCTGGGGAAGAAGCAGCTAGTGGTCACTGCAAGCAATAGCCAGCCTGCACGACAGAGAAATAGAGGCTCAAAGCAACTCAGCTGCTCCCCACCCTGTCCCTGGGGAAAAATGCCCCAAAAAGGCAGACTGTCTCCTACCCCACGGTCAAACCTGAAGTCTCCACGTTACAGCACCCCTTCCCCAGTTTCTCTTACAGGAGAAGAATAATCTACTGCAGTCTTCCTGGGAAAAAACACTGCATACCTTGCCTCCATGCGTGGGACTTACAGCCATGACCCCATCTCTGGAGGAATAGTAAACTTCTCCTATGCTGCTGACCCTGCCTGGCTGTGCTCAAGCTTGTACACCTATGCCTCAATGAAATCAGCAGCCTGCTCTACAGCAAACAGCTTGGGCAAAGCCTGTACTGGGAAAAGATATGGCTGTAGGGAAAAAAAAACAAACCCAAACAAACCATCTGGTCTCTGACCGTCACAGCTTCTTGCAGCCAAGGGACACAAAACGGATGCCAACAGCCCTGCAAGGAGGTACAGTGTGCTTGGAGAGCTGTCTGGGCCACCACAGGCTCCACTGGGTTCGCTTCCAATCTTGGTGCTAATGCCATGGTGCAGCTTTGGTAAAACTGAGCTCCTGACAGCTGTGAGATGTACCTACCAGAACAGGAAAAGGTCCCTTCTGCCGTGCTGGCTGTACATCCAAATTGTGGAGGAAAGCTGCTAAGTCCAAAGACTGTGTTGCCACTCAGGGCTGCATAGCGTGACGGCTCTTTAAACACTGCTTGGAAAGCCCTTGGCTTGCTTCCCTGCTCCAGCTCTGCCTGGCTCCTGCTCCCTTTCACCCAGCTCTGCCACTCCACAACAAGCACAGCCTGTTGGCATCCCCTACCCATGACCCTGTAGATCTCCACATCAGGAAAATGATTTCCAGGCCATCAGCATCCTGATTACATCAGTACAAAAAATCATCAAAACCTTTCCAAATATAGTCATAGGCACAAGCCCTCCATGAAGCCAATCAAGTAAAACACACATCAGGCCACCCTGGTTTCTGTAAAGGACATTAAAAAATAAGAATAATTATCAGTCTGCAACTGATTTTTTCCAAGTATCCTACCTCTTCAATGAAACATCCAATCTCCTCCCACAATTTCCCGAGCAACTTTCCAAAATAAACAGACAAATAGAGAAAATAAAATATCCCTGATATAAGATTTCAACCACATTGGATGAATTTGGGGGCAGCTTGCAGAAAATGAGCGTGGAACCATTTGTCAGCAACATAATAGTCTTGCTTTTCGCGCATGGAGACCAAGTGTCAAGTTGTCCCTTTCTCCCACAACTCAAGATCTCAGCAAGGAATATGCCAGGAAATAAGAAGCAAGGGGGAAATGCTACATTTCTCTGGGACTGTTTTTTTTTGTTTGTTTGTCTGCTTTTTAAACAACTGCCTTCCTACTTGCTGCTGTCCTCAGACCATTTCTTTACCCTCACCACCTACCTTTGGTCTCTTTTCTATCAAGAAGCATCAGGCTCTTTCCTGTGATTCTTTATGGGTTGCTGATGCCTTCCTCCCTGCCTGTGCATCTCCCTTGCTGCTTTAAGCACAGTCTACCCGTTCTCCACAAGTAGGCCCCAAGGCTGCCTGGATGGCAGGCTCCCCGTGCAAGCTCAGGGCAGCCCTGCATCTCTCTGTGCTCCATGTCTCTGTGTAAAAGGGGAAGAACATCTCCTGTCAGTGCTGGGAGAATAAAACACTGCTAATAAGCCTGAGGCTCTTGGGCAGCCTGGGGAGGAAGCATCTGCCCAGAGGTGCCCCAAAGGGGCCAGAAGGGAGGAATTAACACGCCTATTGCTTTCCCCTATGCCTGTGTCCGCATTTCCCTCTGGGACTATTTTTGTAGCTCTGTGTGTGTCTTCTGCACAGCAGGATGCTCCCCTGGGCCCTGCAGGAACAGAAAGCTTCAAGGGAGAGAAGATAAATCTCCATCCCCAGCTCCCTGTGACCATTCAGGGATGAAGAGGTGGAGATGTCCATGGAGATGGGTGTGAGGAAAGACTGATGCAAATGCAGGTTGCTGACCTGAGCAATTCAGGCATGGTACTAGACAGGAGCTGGGCAGTTGGGCTGGGCTGGGAGCTCATCCTGGCATGCTCCATCCATCTATTTGACTGCTCCTGGCTGGGGAAGGGTGGTAGCACCTCCCAGCAGAGCCACGTCCAGAGGCACAGCTCTGGCACAGCTGACTCTAGAGGGAGCTGGATGCTAGTGCTGAGCAGATGGCCAGCTTTTAGACCCCCAGACCTCAGGCAAGGGATTCTAAGCCCAGGTGTATGCCAGGCCATCTTTACCTATTTCAAACACAAGGTTAGCCACCCCTTCCTTCTGCTCAGACTCCCCCCGCCTTCTCTGTCTCCTCAGGAGCTCTTTGCAGCACCAAATCTCACTTCTATTTGTAGCCAGGTTTCCTTAGGAAGCCAGGCACATGAAATCACAGTTTCCATGTCTGTCTGCCTGTTCACATCTCTCCCCCCTCTTTCCAATTTCAGTTGAAATCACCAGAGGGATAGAGATAACAGCAAAAGCCAAGTTCCTCCAAGGTTCCTGAAAGCAGCTGGAGAGATACCGCTCACACCCTTGGCAGGGGAAAGCCCGGTCAGTGAGCTCAGCCCACAGTGGATGCCAGAGTATCAAGAGCACAGCAGCTTGCAACAGCCCCAGGTGCAGCCAGGATTTGCACAGCTGTGTGCACCGATGTCCAGGAGCTGGGAGCACGTGCAGATCCCAGCACTCTGAGCTTGGACAGACGTCCAGATTGTTCCCTGTGCCAGCCGCAAGGAGGGCCACTGTCACTTGTGCTATCACTGGTCACCCAGTGATGCTTGGATCTTGCAGGGCACTGGGCTTTATTACAGGACCTAAGTTTCATTAGGATGCTGGAAAACAGGGGCTTTTTTCCCTGTGAGGAATCAGGACTGTAGCACCTCAAAGCCACAGCAGAAACCCAAATTCTGTCCCAGATGCAATGCCAGAAAATCGCAACCCTGAACACCCTGGGCGTATCAGGACACTACAAAAGGCAGAGAAGTGGCTGTGCCTATACAGCATCATTTAAGGTGCCGTAGAGGTTCCTAAGAGCAAGGACATACACCAAAGTTTGTACCACGTCATGTGCAGCAGTGCCAGGAGAGAAGATGAGGTGCAGCCTGGGCAGATACAGGACACTGAACGTTTAAGTTTCAGGAGCCATTCACAGCTAATGGATGACAAAAACTTTAGTGAAAGCGAGGGAAGGAGAAGCAAGTGAAGTTTCATCAGGTTAGAGATGTGCTACTCCGTTGCTGGCACTCGGGGATGCTGGACACAGAGAGTACGTCCAACCTCCTCACGTATCTCAAATGCAAAGCCTGGTAGAGAGGAAGCTTCGACAGACTGGAAGCTGAGTGGCTCCTCAGCACTGACTTAGGAGTTGTTCGTGTCAACAGAGCCGGTGGGGGCGTAAGAGGAGTCAGACAGCTTTCCTGGGAGTTGGTGGTGGGGGGGTCATGGCTTGGCTGGCAGGTGATAGTCCTAGGAATTTTAAATTATTTCTCTATTTGGCCTTAATGTCTGTGCTGGACAAGGGGCTAAACTGCTATTGAAGAACCAGTCAGAAGGAAAAGGGGAGAAAGGAACAGCTAATAGACGCTCCCGAAGGATCACAAATGCCTTTCTTTGAGGATAGCCACGTCCCCAGCCACAGCCATATAGCACTGCTCTTTTTTGCCTGGATGACACCATCACATCAATATGCAAGTGTCCCAGCTTCCCTTTTCTAAACAAAAGTGCACCCCTTCTCTTTGCTACTGTGACAAAAAGCACGTGAATTCCTAGGCAGGTGTCAGGGGAGCACGCAGGGAACCCCAGCCTCTTTCAGCCTTCATTTCCATCGCCTCACTTGCAAATTTCCAACATCTGGGACTGGAGGAATGAACAGGTTCCTGCAAAGCACAAGGGAAAAGGAGCCCTGAAAGCACGCGCTTGCACCCACCCGCCTGTGACCTTGTGATTTTACTACAGCTTTCATTTTCAGACTCCAGTCCTCCCTAGTGCTTGCTGCATTTCTGCAACATTTTGGCAGTTTGCTCTCGCCTTGGAGACTGAGCAGAGTGTGGAGTTGTTTTGCATGGCTCGGAGGGGAGGGAAGCAACAAGGCTGTGAATAAAGAATTAAACTCAAGATGACGGAAGAGCCCTAGCCATGCTTCCACCTAGACAAAGCCTACGTGATGAGCTCTGCTTAATGCCAGCCCTTAATAAGGCACGCTGCTCGAGACGAAAATGGGAATTTCGGCGTGGCTGCAGGTGTCTCCCGACCACTCACCTCGGGAAGCGTTTCCAGGCAGGAAAAGCAGCCCTGCCTGGAGGCACCCACAGCCCCGCCAGGCGGAGGCACCGCACCCCGCCGCGCACGGGGGGATGCGCCCGAAAGCCCCCCAGGGAAGGAGATTTGCCTCAGCCCCCTGCCCGACCCCACCTGCCCGGCAATGCTCGGCTCTCGGGCTAAGGGGGAAGCGACCCCCGCCGCAGCCGCGCCTCCCGTCGCGACATGTCGCGATTGGCCGCCGGGGGAGG
>WAAG01082830.1:98376-121554 GCA_013390105.1 Tichodroma muraria
TGGTGGGCGGGGGGGGGGGGGGGGGGAGCCCCTTCGCCTGCCTAGAGGTGCCGCGGTTGGGTTGCAGAAAGCACTCCCGGGTGTGTGTCGTGAGTGCGAGCATCCTACCCCCGCCTCCCCATCGGCTCCCGCACGGCTCCGGGTCCCCCATGCCGCCCCCCCGCAGCCTCCTCCGGCGCTCGGAGCGCGGTGTAGGAAGCAGCGTGAGGCTGGNGGATGGATGGATGGAGGGAGCGCGCGCGCGCGCGCACACACACACACACACACGCACACGCACACACACACACACGCACACACACAGACGGACGCGCCCCGGGGATGCGCTCAGCCGGCCCGCCCCGCAGGCAGCCTGCCCTCCCTCCGCATCCCTCCGCCGCGATGCGCGAGCAACGAGGGACCCGCCGTCCCTCCTCCTGGGGAGCAGCTTCAGCCCTCCTCCTCCTCGTCCTGACGCTGCTGGAAATATTTCCCGAATTCCTCCTCGGATCGAGGGACTTTGAAAGGCAGGGCTGGTTGCGGACCCACCCCTAGCAGCCCTGCCCTCCCTGCTTGGGGCAGTCCCCAGCCCTGCCCTGCCTGCCCCTAGCCCTGCCCGTTCTACCCGGGACAGTTCCCATCCACGCCCTGCCTGACCCCGGTCCTGCTCTGCCCTGCCCGGGACAGTCCCCATCCATTCTCTGCCTGCCTCCATCCCGTCCCGGTACAGTACAGCACAGCCCACCCCACCCTGGCCGGTCAGCTCCTGCCCGCATTCCCCTGGCCGACCTGCAGCCTGCCAGGGCGATTCCGAACCCGTTTGCACCCTTCAGGAGGGAGAGAGCCCTGGGAAAGATGGAGAGAAGGGAGACGTGTGTGTGTCTGTGTGTGTGTGTACAAGGAGTGCCTTGCTGTGTCTGTCCCTGTGCCCCAGTGTCACCATGGCAGCTGTGGGAAGGCAGGAGGTCAGGAGCATCCCGAGGGGCCCTGGGTTGACAAGGGGGGTCCCTCTCACATCCTCAGAGTTGTGGCAGGGGTCAGCAGGGGACACGGGGTGACTGGCAAGCAGCATATGGGTCAGCTAGGAGCCTCCTGGGAGCTGGCCTCACATCTGGCACCTGGGTCAGACCCTGAACCCACAGACCACCTGTCCCCACAGGAGGATCACCATGCTCCTGCAGGAAGGCAGCAGCCTGGCACAGAAGGACCGTCTGCACCTCAGGCTGACCAAAGTGTCCTTCCTGTGGGCAATTCCCCTTTCACCATGCCTGAATGACTCCTCCACCCTTCACTGGCTCCAGCAAGGAGCAGATGAACCCATTGTCCCACCCTCCAGGCAAAACTCTGTGACTTTAGGAACTTAAAATAGGACCAGTGCTAATAACTCACACACTGGTGTGAAAGTATCCAGCGACCTTGACAAACCCTCTGTGCCCAGATCCTCAGGTGCAACAAGAACTGTGGGGAAGCGGAGACATTGTTTTAGCTCCTGCACCCTCTTACACCCTCTCCCTCTTATCTTGTCAGCTCTGCCAGTGATTTTAGTCACCACTGGCAAGACAGCAACCTGGAATTCTACCATTTTACCTTTGAATTTCATTTGTGCTGTTCTTACTTGCTTGCAAAAAAAAATTTTTTTGAAGATTTTTGCACTACCGTGTCCTTCAGTAGAGATGGAAAACTAAATTGCTCTGTTCAGCATGAGGGGTAATGTTACAAAACTCCTTTGTAAAGCACTTTGTGATGAGCTGACCAACTAACAAACCAGCTACCTATAATTAGTGTTGCAGCAGTTATGGATATTATTTAGTTTTGGTCTCACTTTAAGAACTTATTGCCTACATATGGAATGAAAAGTATTTCCATATAAAAACTTGGTTTAGAAAAAAACCCATGATTTTGTGTCCAATAGCTAACTCCGATTTTCTGCCTCACCTCTTTGATTTAAAATTCTTTAGGGGAGGGATAAGTTTGCATCTGGCCATGTGTAGTACTTTGATGGTACTCAATTCTCCCAGCAGGGCCATTGATATAAAATGAGCACAGCTAAATGTGTACAGCATGCACAGTGCTGTGCTGGGCTCGGGAGCTGAGCAGAGCAGTGGATGCATATCAGTGGCATTTGGTTTGGCAGTGGCTGCAGGATGCAAGGCACTGCACAAGCTGGCATGGCAAAAGGATAGTATGAGCAGGAAAAATTGGCATGGTGGCAGCCAACACAACCCCTGCTGGTGCTTTTCACCCTGCACACTGAAATCCAATCACCGGTAAGCAGTGGAACTCAAATTTTAGTCATGAAGTTCTCCCTAAAACTCCCTAACTCCCTCAGTAAAGTTGCTGACCTACTTCCCAGCTCTTTCAGTGAAAGTGATACAGTACCCAACTCCTCTGGATCACCAAGACGGTGCTAATGGGCATCCACTGATGAGCTGCCCTCTGAAGAGCCAGGCATGCCCACGGCTGCTCCAAACTCACCTCTCTCCGCAGCTTGCGGTGCCTGTTCCTGTCTCCCAGTGCCTCCTGCTGAGACCCTCAGAAAGGCTGCTTCAGCTGCGGGATTTTTGTGGCATTCCAGGGGAGCTGAAGAGAACAAAGAGTTTGTTGGTATTTGTGGTGATGCTCATTAGTCCATGAACCCTTTGTGTCCTCCCAGCCTTACTGGCACTGGGACAGAAAAGGTGAAGCAGCACTATCCCATCTGAACAGGAGAGCAGCTTTCATCTGTCTGCTTCAAAGATGGCTGGTTAGGAAGAATATGGGGCTGGGAGGCCTAGAGAAGATGTGCCTCACTCCCTGGTCCCTCACACACCCCCTCCCAGGCACATTTAAACCTTCATTTCTTATAGTCTCCAAGAGGAAGGTGGAGCTGGGCTCTGAAGGAAAGGGTGGGAGTTAGGCAGTGGGAGAGACAGTGAGTCCAGTTGCTGAGAGGAGATGCTGTGTTCTAGGACTGCTCCTCATTGCAGTGGCCATGGTTCACACTGCTTTTTCTCAGCCAAGCTAGCTGAAGTGGTGGCTGTGACAGGATGGAGCTCTGCATGGGCTGTGAAATCTGGGCAAGCTGAGCAAACACTCCTGTGCTCTGCCTGATGCTCTAGGCAGAAATGCAACAAGACTGCTCATGTCCTGACACAGCAGGCTTTGTCACCGTGTGGGCACATCCATGCTTCAGCATTCCAGACTGCAGCCCTGACTGTGCTGGGAGAGGCAACACTTTGCTCCAGCTTCCTCTACCTGCCTGTCACTCTTTGCAGCCATGCAAGTGAGCACCAACCACTGCAGCCATGCTTACAACCACTAATTACTCCTCTCAAAATCATGGAGATTCTCATGCCAGTAGTAGCGAACGGCTCATTCATTCCCTCATTCATTCATGCCCACCCACAGTTCTCTCTGACAGCAGCCTGCATCTCTCTGCAGTTGCTGGAGGAGGTTTCTAGGTATTGTCTGCAATTCCTCCTGGCAAGGAATGGGGTTAGTGGGCTGTGGAGCCTTGAGCACAGGACAGAATGGTGCAGGCCAATTCTCTGCGCACTGCCTTGTGGAAGAAAATGTCTGAACCGCTGCACAGTTCAGAGCAGGGGGACACAAAGCCTCTGGCACTTTTTGCTTGAAAAATTTCTTCCTTATATTCCCTGTAAGAGACAAGAGGTCAGGGCAATGCTCAGCTCAGCCAAAGCATGTTCATCTCCGAGGAGCTGTCCTACCATCCTTTCTCGCCCCTCTTTGGAACATCTCCTCAATGGAATGCTTTGGTCTCAGATGATGCTGGAGGATAACCAGTGAGTCTGCTTTGGCTGGTTATCTCTGGTCATGGTTTTCCTCGAGTCCCTTGGGAGATGCCAGAGAGGTCAACCTTCCTGCAGAAGCAGATGGGTTGTCACCTCTGCTTGCCATCCATCTGCCTTTGCTTCTTGCTGCAGCAGACTTGAGCATGTGCTCCCTGAATATTCTCTGGCTCTCCTATGCGTGTTCTTGGCAGAGACCTGGAGATCCCTGGAGAGTGGTATTTCTAAAAAAAGATGCTTAGAAACATCATTTCCAGTGATTTGAGCACTTCCTTTCACTGAGACCTTCAAACCAGCCTTTGCTGTTAGGAGGATAAATCAGGCATTTAGAAATGTGGTAGATGGAGTGGGACACAGCAGTGAGTAGGAAGGGCAATTTTGTGTGCTGGACATCAATATATTTCTTTTTGAGCTCTTTAGGCAGCGCCTTGTTAACTGTTTTCAAGTACCTGGTGCAGTCTGAGTCCTGATGATTCCGTCGAGGTCTGATTGCATCACAGTTGTGCATCAGCCAGCCAGGGGGCTTGGATGTGAAAAGTATCTTCTCCCTTGGAAAGCTGAGAGTACAGACTGCTCCCCAGGGAGGAGGCTGTGTTCAATGGAATGTTTTGGCACACCTGTGAAAAATGGGTAGCATGTGATTTGCTGTCACTCCCCTGCTTCGAGAGCCTGCAGAGGTAGATGGAGAAACTGAGCTTGTGCCACTTCAGAGCTTCCCCCTGGGTATTTGCTCTGTGCTGTGTTTTGTGCATGTTCAAACAATAAATCCAGAGCACTAATTCATGAGCATAGCATTTAACAGCTTGGGAGAGAGCTTTCCTGGAAGAAGCTTTGACTGGCCAAATTTTGGAGACCACTGCTTATGTGTAACAGACACAAAAGTATATTTGCACTGGAAACCACCTGCTGCGTGGGGACCGAAAAAAAGGGGTAGTTAGAGGGGCCGGACTTGAATTCAGAAAGCTTGGAAATGGGGAGGATTGCACATATTTTGCAAACATCTAGGCTGAAAAACAAGCCACACATTCTTCTCTTCAAATTCTGCTTCACAGTTGTACTTTCATTTTTGGAAAAAAACTGCTTTCTGGTAACCAGGCATGTACAGGAAAAATTCAATATGTGCATGGAATGACTTCAACAGCTGGGCTTATTGTGAGAGATGTACAAGGTGCAAACTGTCTCCTCACTCTTCTCAAAGGGGTGGAAACAAAAAAGCCTTCTGGCAGCTGTCAATTGTCTCACCAGCAGTGCATGCTAATACCAGCATCTCACTTTCACTTCTCAGGCAAAAACCAGCTCCTAGCTGGAGTCACTGAATTACTGGAAAATGAAGGACCAGATGTCCCCTGCTGAACTGGCTGTCCCTTAGCATCTTTTCCTAGCAAAACCGTGACACCAGCGAAGCTCTGTTTTGCTGTTACAAGACTTCAGAATGCAGGGACTCGAAATGCAGATGCAAGGTTGGCTGAAATGTGTTTCCCAGTGAAAGCCATAGCCCAGTGACTCTGCTGCTTCCCTGCAAAGGGCCATGGAAGTGCAGTGTGCCAGCCCTGGGGCAGCGCTGCCATCAAATAGTCACTAGCACTCTCCAGCTGACACTCCAGTCCTCTTCATCACCATTCCAAGGCCTGGAAAAATTTTGGTTGGAAAAGAAAAAAAGAATCCCCCCCCCAAGTACAGAATTAAAAAGTATCAAATAACATGTTCTCTGGATTTGTCTTCTGCTTTTGAGCCCTAGAGTTTGGTGCTTTCCAATTTACTTGGCAACCAGAAGCAAGTTAAAAACCTGTAAGAGTGCTGAAATAGTAATCACATGACTCCAGGAGCTGGGACTTCCCTAAAAACAGAAGTGCAAGTACCATGTGGCACTGTCTGGGAGCCGTGTCCTACAAACTGGGGACTGTGAGGCTTCCTCAGCAGCTCTGGCCCTATTCCTCCTTTGATCCATGAGCAAGGTTCCCATAGTTACCAGTGGGAAGCACAAGGCAAATCAGATGTAGTGCATGGCTCTGGCTGTGGCCCCTGGTTGTGAAAGTAATTTGGCCTCCTCTGTATCATCTGTTTGCCAGCCTTCAGCAAGGCTGGGTATTCCAGGGAAAACAGCCTTTTTTATTAAAAGTGAGATTTGACTCAGCTGCACAAAGCACTGTATTTGTATTTTATTCATGTATTCTAGGTCAAGAAAGCTGGTGGAACACCTTGCAAAAGCCAGGCCCGTTAGGTGAGAGGCTGTGCAATGATTTCTGCTAAAGGGAAATTTTCTTCACCGTAGCGGGCTCTAATCTGTTGTCCTTGAGGGTGGTCAGAAATGTTCCCTGACTCCTTGCTGCTTTGACTTCACCAAGCTGTTTTGTTTCACCTCCAAGTGGCCTTGCCTGGCGAGGTGTCCCTCCAGCATGGAAGAGCTCTGCCAGAGACGAGTCCTCGGATCCTGGGGACAGAGGAACGTGTTGTCTGCTATTATCAGTCAATTTTAGGCAACAAGGACCCATGTGGCTGGAATTTCTGTGCTCCTTGGTCTTCCCAAGACACCTGGCAGAAATCCTGTGTCCTTGCTCCTGGTTAGCTTCCCCCTTGGGACAGCTGAGACAGCCGCAGGGTTCTTTTCCCAGTTTCCTTCCCCACAGGGCTGGGCCAGGGACTCACACTGGTGCACACACAGATTTTGCTGTTTGGGCACAATTTGCTCTATTTCTTCTGTTTTCGTCTGAAGACGTATGTACCAAAAATGCTTATCCTCTCTGTGCTGCCTGCTTGAGCAGTACTGAGGCATAAACCAGTGCTGTTTGCCCTAAACATAGGAATTGAAGCCCTGCGTGTAAAGAGAATTTACAAAAAAAACAAAAACAAAAACAAAAACAAAAAAAAAAAACCAAAAAAAACCCCAAAAAAACCAAGGCAAGAAAACGAAAAAAAAACACCCCACCAAACAACCAAAAAAACCCAAAACTCCAAAAGTAAGAAAACCAAACCAAACAAAACAAACAAGAAAAACAGATGTAACTTTCTGATTACTTAGTGGTTATGGGTTTGGGGGTTTTGCTGGACACTTTGGAGCTATGAAGCTGCACCATGTGTAAGACTGGATTCTCCTTTCAAATTTCCACACTGTCCTGTGCTAGTCTGTTTCCCCCTTGGAATTTCAAACATGTCCTGTTTAAAAGCTGCTCTGAGCTGAATGTTTTTATCATGTCTTTCTGGATTGTGATGATGCTTTAAAATGAATGAAGATGCTTCTTTGCCACCTGCCTCATGGTTAGAAATCCCCAAGTCCCTTAAGGAAATCTTCTGCTCTTATGGGAAGCTGTACCCAGCCTCTCTGAAATCTGTTTTGGTTCTGAGGCTGTAGAACCAGTTTGCTGGTGTGTAGGCAGCTGTGTGTTTGGGGGAGCAGTGTCTTACAGGCCTGATGGGAATACAGGCTTTCCCTTTTCATTTAGCTCCCTTCCACGTGCACCTCAGAAACTCAGTCACTCAGAAACTTTCTGCCCCCTGCACCTCAAGATACCAGTGTGGTATTTTGGTAATTGTGCCAGGGCTGCTGACAGTACCTGGAGTTTATTTGCCATCGGTAGACTCCAGAGTTAACAGCTGTATTTATATGACCAGTGGCATCGGGAAAGCAGGCAACAGCTGCAGGAGAAACAAGAGAAGTGAGGGGCTCTCAAAGATATGATTCAAGAGGAATCAAACAGGAACGCAAACTGACAAGTCAAGAGCAGACATGTATCCCTGCACATCTGAAAGAGTAGATGCTTTCCATTCCTCCTGTTGGCATGATAAGAAGTCAGGGGGTTAAACTATAGGCAATGACACAAGTTTGGCACAACAAAAAACTTTCTATAGCCGTGAGAGTAATGGTGTAGGCACCTGGGTCATCTGCAAGGAGGGAGAAGAGTGTATTTTATCACTGAAAGGTTTTAAGATCAGGATGAGCAAACCTCAGATCAGGTTGTAGGTGACCTAGTTCTCAAAATCATTTCACCAGAAAAATGTATCTGAGGGATGAACAATCAGGAGATATCCAGCACATCACGAAGAGAAAACCGAGGTTGTGATTAGGCTGAAAGGAAAGAAGATGCGTCTTTAGGCTTTGGACAAAAATTTGGTGTTGCAGAAGAGTCAGAACATTGGAAATTAGGCCATGCTGGGAGAGCATAGCGGAGTCTAGGTGGCAATACTCTCCTATTTTACACAACCTGGGAGCAGACTGACCTTCCTTCCAGGCTGGTAGCAAATTTCCTAGGTGGATGAGCCATTTAGCTCATAGGACACCAGGGGAGGGAGCTGATTGCTGCTCTGAAGCCCATGGTATATCCCACTTCTGTTTTGTCCTGTCAAGGTTTGTTCCAGGGTGTTGTGGTTTAGTAATGGTATTCCCCAATTTAATACTCCCACTAAAGCCACGCGCTGCTCCCACTCCCCCTTTCAACTGGAGGCACAAAAGGCAAAGATCATGGCCTGAGATGAGAACAATTTACTGGAAACAGCAGAGAGATAAGAAAATGAATGGTAACAACAGCAATATTAATTTTAAAAGTATACAAAAGAGAGAGAGTGATTCACATGCCAATATGATCGTGAGAGAGCCATTTTTTGCACAGGCAGACAGTGATAGTGAAGCAATGCTAATCGTTTTAAACTAAAAGAGAAGAGATTTAGATAAGAAATTCTTTACTGTGAGAGTGGTGAGGCACTGGAATAGGTTGCCCAGATAATCTGTGGATGCCCCATCCTTGGAAGTGTTCCTGGCCAGGTTGGATGGGGCTTTGAGCCAACTGGTCTTGTGGAAGGTGTCCCTACCCATAGCAGGGGGGTTGGAACTGGAAAATCTTTAAGCTCCCTTCTAACCCAAACCATGCTGTGATTCTGTGATTCTGTGAAAATAATATCTTTGGTTAATCCTGACTTATGGCTGTCTAACAACATGAAATAAAGGTGTGAGAAGCCGCCAGAACCTGCAAATTGTAAGAAGAGGGGTGATGTTCATGCAGCCGACCAGTCTGATCAGTAGCTGCACTGACTAGACAGCAGCAGGAAAAATGGCAGGAAAGAGAAACATTACTGATAACAAAGGCAGGGTACCAGCTTAATCACTGGCTTGTTTTGGGAGAGAGGGCCTGGACAAAGAAGCAGAACTTGGTAAGAAAAAAAGAGGCAAAACCAAAATATGAGGTAAAGCAAGTGACACAGTCAGGACTGATCTGGGGCCTTTGGTCAGCTGCGTGCTTAATTGTGGCAACGTGACAAATGAGCAACACAGGTGTGAGGCTGTGCCTGAAGCCAGTCAGGTCAGGAACATCTGCCACATCCAGCACACCCCCAGCTCATCAGAGAGCCTGGCTCAGCACAGGGCTTCCTGCAGATGGCTTTGTGTGGCAAAGACCCTGCTGAAGTGAAGTGTCTGCATGAGACACTGCCACAAAAGAGGGGACATGCGTCAAATGTCATCCACGCCAACGGCAAGAAATGAAATTACAGCTCAGGATGAAGGCAGGGCATCTGTGCTGGCAAAACATCAACTTTGTTAAGGTTAGAGCCTTCAAACTTGTCTTGCTCTGGGATTTTCCGTAAGCTGCGTACATCAAGGCACGTTTCAAGATAATCAGACTGTCTATTTCAAAGAGAAAAATGTTAAAATTTGGCATCTTCTAATCAACAGGAACAGAAGATGTCTAGAAAACATCGGTAGTGGCACAGCTTGTAATGCCTGCAAACTTCTCTTGTTTTGTAGCATTCTTCTAGGTCTGTGCCTCAAAGCATGCTCAAAATAGTCCTGGTGCCTAGTAGAGTTTTAAGGTGCCTGGTTAGTTTTAAGGTAAGAACATTGAAATTAAGGGTAGAGGCCGAATACTATTTTCTAGTGCATTATTCTGGAGATACATCTTCAGGCATTTTAACACCTTAAGGCCTTTTCCAGGTACATATGAAGGATGTGCACATATAGACAGACTTGTCCTGGCCTCTAAAAATGCAAGGACTCTCACCAAATTATGGATCCTCAGGTGGGTATTTAGTGATTTATTTTGGAGGTTTTAAGAATCTAGAAAGGGTCTGACTAATTTTTCTAAAATAGTCATGATTTGTTCTGAATCTTAACTGACGATTGATAACTTAACAGACGAATCATTGCCTGCCAAGCAGATTTTCAGCAGCAAGCAGCACAAAGATTTCTCTTCTCTGACAATAAAAGGTTCTCGTCCTGCACACGCTGTTGTCCTCCACATGATCCCCATACACATCTCCATGGTCCTTGTACACACAGCAGAGAACCTTCAAGATTAACTCTTTTGTCAAGATTAATTTGGACACACGTCACACTTCAGGGGAAGGGTGAAGTCTCTAAAAAACTCTTAAGTGTTGGTTACTCTTGCTCTCAAATTTTCACTTACGATCAAATCAGCTCAGGCCAGAAGGCAAATCTCTCAGTTATCAAGAAAGATGCTTTGTGGAGCATCTCTTTTCCACAACCAGTGGTTAAAAAAGTAGGATCACAGAATGTTTTAGGTTGAAAAAGACCTCTAGGATCATGAATTCTGTTGTTAACCTAACACACCAAAGTCCACCACTAAACAATGTCCCCAACCACCATGCCCACACGTCTTTTCAATACTTTCAAGAATGGTGATTCCACCATTGCCTAAATAAATAGACAGGACTCATCTCAATACTGAGGCCTAAGGAACACCCCTAGTGATGAGAGAAACTTTTTAATGTGTTTGTTTTCCAAGCAGTGCTATGGGCTAAGCCTAGGATAGAACGAAGCGAGAGACACCTCTTGCAGCTGCATGTCTCTCTCTTTGCAGTATTTTTCTCCTGAATTAAGGTTGCCCAAGGAGATTTGGAAAATATACTAGGATTCCACAAAGAATTGGTTCATCAGCGATGGGGGAAAACATGCATAAGATGTAAATGCTAGAAGTTAAACTTATCTCGATCAGGATATGGCTTCTGCCCTGTGCATGTGGCTTACAGCTGAAAGATATCATAGCAGGCAGCAGAGCAGCAGTAAGCATCACTTTTGTGGACACTCAATAAAAATAGAGACCTGCTTATTCAGATAGGACAATCCACAACATCTGTCTTGCTCCCAAACTGGGTGTTTTTCCTGGGCAGAGAATGCTTTCAGAGCCCTGCTTCAAGTAGCTATGTTCTAGCTCTGTGAGTTCATCTTGGAATAATAGTTGGCAGCCCAAAGTGATGTAACATTTAGCATGCTTTAAAGGACCATATGGAATAAGTTACACTGGAGTAAAACAAACTTCAGTCTCTCACATCCAGTGTTATTGTTAACAACTTACTGGGCTGTGTGTATTTTTCAGCAGCAAGGATGACTCACTAAATAACGGGATAATATCATGTTGTGGTCTGTGGCCACAGGAAGGGTTTACTTTTATTGTGTACATGTTGGCAGTCTCAGCACACCAGCAGCAAATCCAGAAATTTATTGCTGCATCTAGGGCAGAAGCATAAGATCTCTGCTTGGAGCCTTTCCATAAGCCAAAAAAATAACATGGGATAATTCTCCTATCATGCTTGCCAGGCTGCAGCAAGAGCAACGAGCTGGGAATTAGAGTCTGGGAAAGTAGTAGTCACCTTGGATTTGCTTCCTTGCTCCAGTGTGCAGATAAGGCAAATGCTGATGCTTGGGAGGGGGCTCTTCCAAAGAGATGGGATCCCTGTTCCCACTCTAAAGCCTGGATGCATGGTTGCCTCTTTTAGAAACCTGTGGCAAATCAAGCAGGTTTGGAAGGGTGAAGAGGTTATAGGGCAAGAGGTACATTCATCCATCGAACCCTGGGCTCCTGCAGAAATCCTGAGGGTGGTGAGGGATGCCTTAGGTGGACCGGCACAACCCATCAGCTGCTTCAGGACTCCTCCCTGGCCTGAAACCATGCCCAAGTCACTGTGGGCAAGGCCACTTCATCACCTCCACTGAGCTCATGTGCTGTCTCTTGCTTCCTAAGGCTCGTTGAGATGTGAGATCTCCCTGCAGCCTGGGAGACCTGCGGGGGTGTAGTGGCCAGCAGGGAACGTGGTTGGGACCAGAAGGTTATTCGGTACCCTGTCACATCATTGCCAGGAGCAGGGGGAAGGGAAACCCTCCCAGGCAGAAGGGGTTCCTTCTGATAGAGAAAATGTGGCTGAGGGAGCCATCAGATACTACTGTTATCAGAGGGTATATATATATATATATATATGACATTCGGTATTATTGTTGTTATTGTTCATTTTCTTATCCCATTGACGTTTCCAGTAAATTGTTCTTATCTTGACCTGTGATCACCTTTTCTACCTCAAATTCTCCTCTCTGTCCTGCTACATGGGAGAACAGTAGTGATAGAGCAGCACCTGGTTTGGGGTGCTTTAGTGGGAGCATTAAATTGTAGAATACCATTCCTAAACCACAACAGATGTTTTCAGTGCTGAAAGAACAGGAAGAAAATACTTGAGGCTTCTATAAAAATGTGATAGTATACTTCCTCTACCCTGCCCACTCTGACATCAGTTGTCCTCTACTGTTTTGCAGAGAAGTGACTGCAATAGACGTAGACCAAGGGAGAAAAAAATTGTTCCTCCTAGTTTCAATGTCTCCATTCATCCCTTTAAGGAAGGCTTTAGAAAGAAACTTACTAGGTTAGAGCAAGAAACCAGGTCTTGCTATCAGCTCCACAGTCAGTGAGGCTCTGCACAGGCCCAAGACTTTGGGGAGGGAACCTCTAATGACCTGTCTGCAGACCAAGATCAAAAGACATTTACCTTTTATTTCATGGGACATCAAGCTAATGCAATGTTTTAGAGGTGGTGTTGAACCCAAACATTGTCTCTGAGTCCCATTTGAGCATACGAAGAGTCAGAACCTAAAGTCAGAATTAAGCTTTGAAATTTATGGCCGCTTTTTATTGGTGTGCTGGAGTGAACAAAAACTCCAGCTCGCTGAGTGTTGGAGAAGAGTTATCTCCCAGATCAAGACCTTGACTCTGCATCTTGCATGTATCTTAAAGTTTGCTTGTTCACTTCCCATGAGAGTCATCTTGGCTCTGTCTGTATTGGTAAATTAAAGGTGCATGGAATAGTTCTCTGGCACTGAGCCTAACCCACATGTGAGAGCTTGTGTCCACATTATAAACTGCTCTTGCCCTCCAGAAAGGCATGACTGCATCCNCTCCTCTCCTCTCCTCTCCTCTCCTCTCTCCTCTCTCTTCTCCCCTCTCCCTCTCTGTCTCTGCCTCTCCCCTCCACATGTCTCTGGAAAAGACTCAGCTAGAGACATCACAAACTGAAACCTGCATTTTATGATAGCAACGTCAGAGTTCAGCATTCCAAGATTCGGGAAAGATCCAAAACCAAACATCCCAAACTCAGGAGGAAATTCAGCATTAAGTATAAGAGAAATCCAAATATGTTGAAGAATGGAAATCAAAATAACTTCAGCTTTGCTCTGCAGTGACCCCATGCAATAAGAATATATTTATGATTAGATAACAATGACTATTTAGGGTTATTCCTATTTAGGACTGGAGTCCTAAATAGGAGTAAACTGAGTTTTGAAGACCTCCAGGTTTACTGTATCGTTGCCATGTTTTTCCCCTATGTGTTGCCAGAATAATAGTGAGTTCCTCAAAGGATCAACTCCAGAATGAATGTCCGCTCATAAATTCCCTGCTTTACTTGTAAATTGTCAGAAAACACCACCACTACTTAAAGCTGTCATGTTGTTGCCTCTTCCTGTAAGAATAGGAAGATTACGTTTTTGCAAGAAAACCAAAGAAGACAGCTGGACATGTTCAGTTTTGTTTTTAAGAGGCCTCAGTTCCTGGGCCGAATCAGATTTCAATTGGCAAATGGGTCTGCAGGTTTCTAGGCTGGGAGCAGGCAGAGCCATTGCACAAAGACCATTTTGCTAGGATATAGGCAATAATGTGTGTCTGGCCAGAGAAGTGGATCAGTCTCTCAGCGTGTCCTCAGAATTTGCTTTTGACTTCTTAGAGAAAAGACAGAGGTGGTGTCCAAACACCATTCTTCAGGAATAACCATAAAAACATTGAGGAGTCTGGAGAATGAGACTATGTAGTGGGCTTACTTCAAGTCAGAGGCAGTTTGCGAAGTCCTTACTGAGCGAATTCAGGGTGTAGCTCTCCTCTCTGATCTCTTTTTGGGGATGCTCCCTTCTTGTGCACACTGTAAATCACAAAGGTGGCTTTGCCTTGTCACATGAAAGTCTGAATTCAGGGACTAACAGTGGATGTCTGGTGCGAAGACTTTCTTCAGATGTGTTTTCTGAAACCCAAGTGTGTTTGGCTTTGGTTTTTTTAAAGCCACTAAGTTCTGGAGCTCAAGCCACCAGTGTGTCCTGTGTGCCTTGGCTCCTTTCATGAGACACAGAACATATTCCTGCTTCCTCCAAGTGCCACCGGGTCGGGGACAGCTTAACCCTTGTCAAAGGCCGGCAGGAGCAGGCACGGAGCTCAGCTCCGCCCTTGACCCTCCACTGCTGGTGTATGTGCTGCCCCGACTCAGCTCGGCAGCCTTGCTGAGCCCGACTGTGAGAAAGAGCAGAGCTCCCCCTTCCCCCTCTCCTGCCTGCAACTCTGGCAGAGAACGGAGCGTGGGAGGACCTCGCGGCGGATGCTCGGAGACTGCAGCACTCATAATGACTAGTCACTTATAAAAGATGATGTTAGTGACACTATCACCGATGCTTTACGTGGCACTTCGTATTCACGGCTGGGGTCTCTGAACGAGATCCCATCCGCTCCGCACAAGGGGCCGAACAAATCCCAGCGGTACCTGTGACTAATCAGTAACAAATATTAATAACAGTCAGCACGCTGATAACAGCAATAGATATTAGTGATAACACGGTTTGCCTGAAAACGCTCCTGATACAGGGAGGGGGGCACAAAGGGCAGTCTGCCTTGGGGCTGGCAACCAGGAGATTGACTCATCCACCGAGGCTTTGTCTACCAGGCACCACTGCCCCAGGCCCTGGACCAAATGGAAACAGCAAATTAAATAAGTCCCAGCTTTTCCAGCTCCATCCTGCCATCCTCTTCCTGGCCTGCCCAGCGCAGCTGTCGCGTTAGCCTTGCTCAGGGGCCACACGTATCAGCTGGTCTTTGTGTCTTGGGGAAAGGAAAGCTCACAATCTGGGGTTAGGGGGGAGAGAAAGGAGAAAAATTGAGGAAGAATTTTTATATATCAGCAGGTTCAGAGCAACATATGAACCAGGATCATATCCAATAGAAAATGGAAGCAATCTGAATGAGAGTGAAATGCAGAAATGTTATTTCATAGCATTTGCAGCTAAAAGGTTTATTTGTTAGTGACTCACCACCAATTTAAAAACTATCTATTGACCCCAATTATTTAAAGATTGATTTCTGTGTTAGCATTCCTGTAGGCAGGTGGCATGTGTTTAAAAGGTACCTCTCAAAAACATCAAAGTTTGCCTAGCATTGACAAAGAAACCAGACAAAGGGAAGATGTGTATTTCAGTGAGGGTGAAAACTGAGTAAGGTGGGAATATCTGTGGAGATGCTGGCTAAATAAGGGAAGATGAGGGCATTGGCCCTTTCAACTGCAAACTCTACAATGGGGTTACAAGCAAACATTTCCATTATGTTCTTCTTATATAAGGAAAAGGGAAAGCATTTTCATTCATGACTGGAAATGTTTATGACATTTGTGGTCAAGTGATTTCCCTTTATGATCATCCTTCATATAATTGGAAATCTCCTACAATTTCAATCATTCTCCTGATTTTATTTTAAGTTCTTTCTGTATAATTTCATTTCACCTGCTCTGATTTTTTTTTCCAGTCTATAACCCGAAAAATGAGAAAGCCTTACCTATAACTTTGCAGTGGGACTATGAATACAATATTATAACACCTGAAAACACATGAACTGTTAACCCGAAACCATTCACTAGCATTTAAAGAAAAATCTCATGTTTAACTGTGCCACCATATACCAACCAGTTTTTAAGCCAAGGCTATAAAAAGTATTTTTGTGTTCTTTTTAACAAAACACTTGGTGAAGAAAGCCTCTCTGCCAAGGCTATACTCTGTTTTTGTGATAGTGCCTAATTCCCAGAGCTGACACATTTCTGTGCTAGTTTGAAGGAGACCTATTACTTCAGTACTTCGGAAATATTCACAACAGCACACAGGTCTTTTTGCTGGAGCTGGCTTTCACAACACTGTAATGGCAGTTAAAACTGTACCAAAAATCCTTGCACAGGATGTAATCAACCTCAAATCTACAGAGAAACATTGGGAAACTGCCTTCAAGTGCCAAGAAAAACAACAGTCGTTTACAATGAGCTCTTCCTAATGTCCAGTCAGCTCAACCCAAGTGAAACATGTTTCTCAAAATGAAAGTAGAGCAGAGCAGGGAAAGAAAAAGCCCCTGACTTTTTAAATGAACTTCTTTAAATAGAAACACAGAGAGACTCTGACACTGGCAACCACCACTGATCCTTCCTGCCCGCTGAAGCTCTATCATCACCCAGTCTGTAAATCCACTTCTTGAGTGATAAAACTCTTGTTTTCCAACATTTTTCTCTTGCCTCCTTCAGACGCTTGGAAAGTTCCCATCCCTCCAGTGGCAAAGCTGTTATATGTCATGTTTCCTACTCAGAGAGCTTAACCATTATCCAGCTATTGGAGCCATCCCATTGCCCCAGATTTACAGCTTTTCCCAGGATGTCAGTCCAACTGAATCCCCAGGTGTTCCCAAGAAATGCCTGAGTCGCTCTTCACTTACCCTGGCCGAGGCTCAGCAGTTGTGGGCAATGCAGAATGGAAAAAAGCCCTCATATGATAGTGTCTCTATATTTACCAGAAAGAAAGGAGCCGGGGTGCTTGTCCTTTAAGTGTCTCTAAAGATGACTTGCATAGCTGGATCTCAGCTTATCTATGCTTTTCTGCTTTTGCTTCCATACATGGATCTGTTCCCAACAGTAACTCCAAGCTGTCGAAAAGAAGCTATCTGGCAGCTTTCAGCTTCATCTGACACGTAAATGAGCACGAATAATTAATTACATTTTCTGCCGTCTCCTTTTATTTCTTTTTTATTTGCAGCTCAGGACACCTTTTCTTTTTTTCCTTCTCCCCAGATTAATATTTTGCTGTTTTTCCCAAAGTAATTCCTAGGGGGAAAGCAAACAGAAATGACCCAGGCAAATTTTCCTTCTCCCCTTCCCGCAGGCTCACATAATTTTATTCTCATAAATATCTTTTTGTTTTTTTCCCATTTGCTTTGCTTATAGGTCAGAGTTTTGCATGTTTGCTACTTGGAACCATGTCAAAACAATATACATCATGTCTGTAGCAAAGGAAGGTTGAAAGTCAAATTTTTGGAGAGAGAGAATACAGCTGAGCCACGTGACTGCTCCCAGATTAGCAGCAGTAGCAGGAGTAAGCATTCCTCTGATATTACAGTAGCCATCGTGGGACATGCCTGAAACACTGAAGAGAGAAGCTTCAGCTTGGAAGCCTCCTGCAGATCTATTTATGAATAAATCACTCCTTGCTCTTTTCCCTATCTTTCTAGTACTTTCCTACTTCCTAGGTTTCAGTTTCAGGAAGGGTTGATAAAGAACAAAAATGTGAGGGAGTCCCATGGCACATGTCAGGAAACAAGTCATATAATTACCGTTAACTCTGCCCTTTGTAATCTTTGCTGTGCAAATGGAAATGCTAAGGGGTCCAGTGAAAGTGGAACAGTAAATAAATGTCTTTATTATTGTTTGTTATAGTGGCAGCTGGGATTAAAAGAGATATTAGTGAGCTAATCAATTGCTTCATACTGGGCTCTCTGGATGAAAGAAAACTGGTGAAAAGCATATTCAGAGAGACTTAAGATATCTAAGGCTGAATGTAGGTCCCTATTCAGGCACTTGCATGGAAAATGGCACCCTCAAATGTGGTGTCTTTGATTCATTGCAGGAGATGGAAATTCCTTGTATATTCCCACACACCAATGGCTTTGAGTGTTTGAGATTTTTCCTCAACATCTGTTGAACACCAGGCGGAAGAAAAGTTTCTAAAAGAGCTCACCAGCTCCACCTTTACAATTAATAAAAAACTACATTTTCTGTGTTAACAAATTGCTCAACTAGGAATGCTGCTTCAAGTGGCATATTTGACTCCTGCTGTTTGCTGTCTCAGAGACTAGAGGGAATACGTGTGGGAATATGTGTATAAATGGGTGTCTGGGGAGATTCCCAGCATCTCCCCAGCATCCAGAGCAGACAGTCTGCCTCGGACCCCACCCCAGAGCTTAAGGTATATGGAAGCATGCAACAGGTAGTGAAAGGAGTCTTTTGGGAAAGATAAATAGTTATGAAGGGAGCCCTCCAGTTTTCAGAACACTGGCCAAGTGGCTGTACCATGTACAGCCCCCTATTGTTTGGTGTTGTGGAGAGGAATGGGATGAGAAAAATTCCTTCTGGAAATTTGCCCTGGTGTTTCTCCAGCCTTTCAAGAGCAGGAGCCAAGCTCATCCTAGGAAGGTGCTTGAACAGGAATATCACCATTGCATGTTACACATGCCTGGTGACTCAGGAGTGTCTGTGCTCTAATGCAAATGAGAACATGATTCAGCAAAGCGTTTAAATTCCTGCTTAATTTTAAATATTGAATAATGCTTTTGACTCCCCTAGGGTTATTCATGTGATTTTCATTATATGCTTTACTAGGTTGCCCAGATATGGGCATGAAGCTGCCATGAAGCAGCATGAAAAGTATACAAGGTTTGGCACTCACATGTGAGTGTATCTGTGTCTCACAAACATCTTGGCATTAGGTATTGCTCCTAGGATGTCTAAGGGCCAACAAAAATGGGCTAAGATGAGAAAAACCTCAACTTGTTGCATGCGTCCTCCTTTCCATGAGGGAAATGCTGAAAACCACAGGTGTCTGTGGCTTTCAGTGCCAAAGAGAAACCTTGGTGGCTTTGAGAACAACATGACAAAGCTGCACTCAGAATTTCAGTAGCTACAAGGACAAGGGAGTGGGCTGTTTTCTGGCTTTGATCTGCCTTCTGGCACAGTGGCCGTGTGTCACCATCTAGATGGGTGACACCACCCTCTTTAAACTCTGCTCCCCGCAGAGAGCGGCCAAAGAACTTCTCAGATTTTCCATCGAGAGGTTTTTCCATTCTCCCCTGCTGGGAGAAGTGAAGTTCGTATCAGGGTGATGATAAGGGGAAAGGCATTCTCCTAAAGCAAAAGAGAGAGCAGACAGCAGTGTTACCAAGCACCAAGAGGGCCATGGGGAGGTGGAAATAAAGCACCTTTGGCCTTTGTGCCCACTGACTTCTCTCCTTCTCCCCAAAACAAGCAGAACAGGAGGATGAAGTCCATCTTTGGTGGTGAGACATGTAGGGGGCATCAGCATCTCTACCGGACTTGGCACCAGCTGGACTCGCAGGAGTGCTGGTGAATGCAGGGCTGGGATCAGGACCTGTGTCTGTGCCAGGTGAGGGTGGTGGGGCTTCATCTGCTGAAGCCTGCCCCCACCGGAGATCTCCCCAACACCTGAGTCCCATCCCAGAGTCATACACCTTCCTGGGGAAAATCCTCCCCAGGCCCTCCCTCAGCACTTAGATGCTGATTCTCCAGGATTGTGCTCCAGGAGGTTGTGCTTCTTTGTGCTATTTGTACTCTCTGCCTGCTGCTATCAGTGCTGTAGCCACAAAATGAAACTGAGCCTTGGTCTACAGAAACACGTGTGCTCTTCCCCATGCTGTGTGCTGCAGTTACGAGCCACCAAAGAGGTGTTGAAGTGTCTTTTATGAATATCAATGTGGATTTCGTAAGAGTGATTTAAATATAGCTGCCTGTTTGCCTGGGAGACCCTGTAGCTGTATTCTCACTGCAGCAAAAGCTGCACCATCTGCCCAGCATTCGCAGTCGCTTCCCAAAGACCGCCAGGGACTTGTCATACTGCATTTGGCTTGCACAGGGCTCCAAAATGAAGGCTTTCTGGGGAAAAAGGATGGATGGGCAGGCTTCAACACATTCAGATGTGTAGCTCAGGTGCATTTATGTAGCATTATGCACCGGGAAAGCTGGACACAGCTCAGAGCAACCTGACCTAACGTGGGAGCCAGCCCAGCTCTGAGCAGGGGCTGGACCTCCACCTCACAACTTTAATTATCCTGTGGTTCAGTGAGAAATTCAGTTCAGAATATAGCCATATGGTAGGGGAACAGCAAGGAAATCTGAACTCCTAGGGCACCTGTGACATTTTCTGTCTTCCTCTTGTTTCTTATGACTACCTTCACACTCTTTGAGTGTGGTTCAGCTCTCATTCCACATCCATGGCTTGTCTCCAGTACTGCTTGAACCTTACTGCTCTTCAAGTGAAAATCCACTACTTCCACCCTTTTTTTTTTAAGCAACGTGATTAAAATGCAGTTGGGCCTGTGCCCAGGTAAAGCACAAGAAAGTCAGGCAGTCATTCTTTCCTTGTGTTAAGTATGTAAAGTTTTGCAAGCGAATAAGACTTTTTCTGTTTAGGGTAAGCAAATATGCCTTGAACCTGGGGAGTGTCCAATTCTTAGTGATTGTTTATTTCACCAAGGCATAAATTACTGTGCCTTCAGGACAAAGCTAATAGAAAAAATGCTAATTAGTGCTGGTCAAAAATTTTCCAGTGGAACATTTTTCTGACAGAAACTCCACTGATTAATCAAAGTTGAAATGTTCTAGAAGAACATGTTGATTTTGCTGAGCCTCAAATGCCACGGAGTGAGCTGAGATGGGGTGGGAGTAAGGAAAGAGGGAATCCATCAAAACCCTCTTGCTGATTTCCTGGCAGTTCATCTGCTTGGCTGCTGGCCTTGTGGCACTGCTAAGGATTGGAGTTTGGGGCAATCTGCCTGCAGAAAACCTGCTGACGGACAAGCGGTGAAAATTCCTGTTTCCTGGATGGTAGTTGTAAATAAAGAAGTCAGGGAGTCTGTCTCATCTCCCCAGCTCTCTTCCACTGGACACCAGCCTAGGAACGTGCATGGAGAACGGCATTTCAGCATTTCCAGATAAGATGCTTCAGGCAACTGAGTAAGACCTTCTCCTCAGCTTGTAAAAGAGAAGACTTGAATTCTGTTCTGAAATTTCTGCTGGGAGGAGAGGAACTGCTCTGATATTATCTGTGTTTGTCTGAACTTGGGGCTTCTACAGGAGCAGCTTTTCCATCCATGACATGCCAAATCCGCGTGCAGTGCTTTTTTTTTGTCTCACACTTCCTTGTCTTCTGACAGAGCTTCCTCTGCAGCTGAAGAGATGAGGATCACAGCACTGTGATATTCATGAATTCAGAAACATCTACATGGGCTTCAAGTTGCATGTAATTTTGAGGGCTCTATGGCCAAACTGGGACTGAAAAGCCCATGAGCATGGATCTGATGGTAGCAGCTCACTCCAGACCTGCCCTGATGGCCTTGGGGACCAGACATGCCACCAGCAGCATGTTTGGATGGTGCCTGCACCAGTCCATATTTGCTCCTGGCTCTGCTTGTGCCTGCTCACTCCTTGGCTTCACTCCTGCTGAAACGAGCCCAGCTCTTTGGCCTTCCATGTTTCCCTCTTCCAAAGAACACCCCTGGGGCTGGGCACCAGCTTGCGGGGGTGGTGGTCATAACCCTTCCCTTAGCCAGCACCACCTCTTCAGATCCCAGAGCTGGCAGAACGTGGCTCTAATGCTCATCAGAGTACTGTAGGAACCAAGACTAAGGATACTCTGAATTGCCAAGCATTAATATTTGATGCATTTCAATATTTAAAGAGCTAAGATAATTTAAGAAACGCTGTCACTTTTTAAAATTATTTGTAGGCAACTTATAATGGAGCAAATCCACTTGGAATGAACAATATTTTGGCTAGGGTAGACGTATGGCTCAGACAGCTGCCTACATTTATTTAAAACATCAGAGAAATGACAATTTTGAAATTCTCTGCTAGAAACCTCAGGTCTCAAAAGGCCAGACTCCCACCCAGCAGAAGCAAGCAGAGGATCCAGACGATGTTTTAACACTGGATGTGCTCAACAATTTTGTTGAAAGTTTTGCCTTTGGAAAAAAGAAAGAAAAAAAAGAAAAAAAAAGAGACAGAGGGTTTTCCTGGGAGTTTTGCTTTCAGTGAAAACATTTGGGTTGTCATCTAAAACTCGAAAACCACAGCTGGAAAAAAAATGAACTGCTGGTTGCCAAGGAAGGAGAGAAAAAATCCTTCTGCCTTTTTCCTTTTTTTTTTTTAAATATGTGTGTGTATATATATATTTATTTATTTGTTTGTTTGTTTGTTTGTTTGCCTAGAACATGGCACAGGGGCTGCAGCCATTTACACCTGATCTGGGTCATTTGCCTGATAAAAGCCCTCTGAGGCTGCACGGAGCTGACTGGGGCAGGCACATCCTCTCACATATCACAGCATCCTCTCTCTCACATATCACATCCCTGCCATGCACCCGGAGCAGAGGGCAGGGGGACGGTGGCATGACCCCTACGCCATTGAAATGAGCTGATTTATGTAACACAATCTGCTTCAAAGGAACCCAATGCACCACGGAAACTATGTGAGGCAAGCCAAGAAACCCTGGTACAATAGCACAAACAGAGACAAACAGTCTGTAAAGGACAGCACACTTGGTTACCAGAGAGGGAACATTCTGCATTAAACAGTCCCTTTGTTTCTCATTTTTTTCATTGTGATCATCAAGGGAGATCTGCAAACATGACATCAAAAGATGAGCCTAGGAGCAAAAGTTCATACCTGCAGTAGGTCTTGGCAAACAGGAGTTGCTGGTTGTACAGGGTACAGGAATTTTGTCCAGCTGCTCCTGAGGGACCTGAGGAGAATCACCACACTTTTATTTTCTTCCCTAACTACCACTGTGGTCTAAGCCACTTCTTCACCTTCCCCCTCTCTGATGCTCTCGTGTGTTGCCCAAAACCACCCTATTCTCTTAAATTCATAGAACCATAGAGTCATAGAATATGCTGAATTGGAAGGGACATATCAGGGTCATTGAGTCCAGCTCCTGGTCATGTGCAGGGCACCCCAGGAGTCACTCCATGTGCCTGAGAGCATTGTCCAAATGCTTCTTGAACTCTGTCAGGCTTGGTGCTGTGACCACTGCCCTGGGGAGCCTGTTCCAGTGCCCAACCCCCCTCTGTGTGAAGAACCTTTCCCTGATATCCAGTCTAAACCTTCTCTGACTCAGCTGCATGCCTTTTCCTCAAGTCCTGTCACTGGTCACCAGAGAGAAGAGATCAGTACCTGCCCCTCCACTTCCTCCAGTGAGGATGTTTAAGACCCTGCTGAGGTCTCCACTGAACAGACCAAGTTCTGATCCTCACATGGCTTNCAATATCCATCATTTGCCCTTGCTAAACTTCATACA
>WAAG01082831.1:2132-16392 GCA_013390105.1 Tichodroma muraria
GTAACACCAGAGCAATTGTAAACAGGGGCAAACGGATTTGAGACCTGTGAGCCACTGGAAGTCCTTCTGTTGAGATCACGGTCACCTGCATCTTCATTTCTTTAATCCTAATATATATTTTTGTTTACTAACACTGAAAAAGGTACAAATTTACTCAGCAATTTGGGGGGAGTCGGTAAAGAGCAAAGTGGTTACTCATTTTCCAATGCAGAAAGTAATTTTTCTCCTTTATGTGTATTTCCTTAGAACAGCCTTACTGGCACAGATCACATGCTGTATGGTACAGCACTTGATTCGTTAAGAAATAGTACAAAAACTAAGAATACATGCTCATGTATTTGAGTATGTTGCTAGACCAACCTACTACACAGAGTGGTTCTCAGCAAGTTTATTAGTTTTTAACACATGCATAAATGCAACACTTCATATGACTAAGTCTTTTAAGAATTAGGGATTTAACATTAAAATGTATCAATTTAAAAAAACATAATCCACGTCAAAAAAAGAGTAAATTAAAAATTAAAAAGTAAAAACATAGCTATAAATACTTTATATCTTACACTTTATGAGAACAGAATATTTTTTTTGTGTCAGACTCCTAAAGAAGTAAATGAGTAACTTTACCTTTATTTACCACAATGAAAGTGAAAAAACTAACTTACCTTTAACACTTTTTCTGTTAACATCAGCTCCTTTTTCAAGTAAATACTGAGCAATTTCTTTGTGGCCTTTGTAACATGAGATCATCAAGCATGTATGCCCATGACGGTTTGATACTTCCAAGTCTGCTTTGTGCTCCACAAGGTATTTGACTATTTCCAGGTGACCATCAAAACAGGCAGCTCTAAGCGGCGTTGAATTTGTCAGCGTTGTGTTGTTGACAGACGCACCATGATCCAACAGACACTGAACAACCTTCAAGTGGCCAGCGGCTGATGCTGCCCACAACGGCGGAGCCCCCTCGATGGTCTCACCATCAAAATTCACCGAGCCACCAACCTCTATCGAGGCAGAGCAATGGTCCAACAAGTATTCCACCATGTCGAGGTGACCATAGCGGGCTGCCATCAGAAGTGGTGTGGCACCATTGGTTTTTTCTGACATCAGCTGGGCCACCTCTTCCCTTGTTTTGCTTGCCAGAAGCTTGGAAAGAAGCCGCAGCTTGCCATCACGAGCTGCGTTGAAGACTGCTGTCTTTAGATCCATTTAGTCTGTACCTCTCTGCTTCCTGATAGATACACGCCTGATTTTTTCAGTCAAGAGTTTATTGGAAGTGCTTAGCCCAAAAAGAATCTCCCCAGCTTCTTCTTAGATCAGTTTCATCCGGATAGGACAACATGGAGACTCCAAGCAGGGTCCAGACGAAGCGCAGGCTATGCTTATCACAAATCTGCAAAAGGAGAATTCTCGATGTTTTCACCTCCTACTTCGCAAACAAGCAACCGCATTGTATTTTCCCACAGCTACACCCAAACAAGTCGCTGTTGTGGCGCGCCGGTGTCCAGCTGCATTCCTTGGGACTCTCCCGGGCCACGCGGTGGCCCCTGAGGAAAGCTACGGGGAGGCGGGGGCTGATCCTACCAGCGCGTTATCCATACCAGACACGGAACGATCCTCTTCTCCCTCATTCCTCCGTGAGCTGCATCCCCGACTCCTTTCGGGGCGTATCCCAAGTACACAGCCCGCGGCTCCCGCCAGAAGACCCGCAGACACACACCTCCAGGGCAGCCGGGCGGGGAAGGCGACGACCGCACTCCGGTCCAAGCCCGGGCTGCGGGGAGAGCCCGAGCCCTCCGCTCGCCTCACCACCGGACCTGCTGCGCCCAGAGCCCGGCTGACCCATCCCCCTCCCTCCTTTCCCTCACGGCACCCAACCCCGCGGCCGCCGCGCTCGGAGCCGGCCGGAAAGGCCCGCCAGGCCTCGCGTTACCTTCCCGGGACGCTCACCGGCCGTCTCCCNGGGACTACGCCGCCGCTCGAGAGCGCCGTGGGGGCGCAGCCGGCCGGTAGGGGGCGCCGGGGAGCAGGAGCGCGGGGTCCCGGAGGGCGCCAAGGTCCCTCAGAGCGGCCGAGGGGTCCTTCGGGAATGCGCTTCACAGGCACGCCAAGGCTTTGCACGGACACTTCTGTGCTCTGTGCCGGCGCTGCTGGGTCCCGTCCTGTGCTCCGCGGCGCAAGGGAGACAGGGAGCTGAGGGAGGGGTTCGGCGGAGACCACAGCGCTTATCTGGGATCAGGAGCATCTCCCGTACCAGGGGAGACTGCGGCTTTTGTAGTCCAGAGGAGAGAAGACTGAGGGGGGGGTCTCACCAATGCGTATGAGTATCTCAAAGGCGGGTGCCAAGAGGATGGTGCCAGACTGTTTTCATTGGTGCCCAGCGGTAGTATGAGGAGTAATGGCCATAAACTCTAACACAAGAAACTCCAGCTCAGCCTGAGGAAGAACTTGAGAGTGGCGGAGCAACGAACAGGCTGCCCAGGGAGGTTGTGGAGTCTCCCGCTCTGGAGACCCACCTGGGTGCATTCCTGTGTAACCTGCTGGAGATGACCCTGCTTTGGCAGGGGGATTGGACTGGATGATCTCCATAGATCCCTAATCTTTTTATGATTCTGTACATACATGCTTCATGAATTAAAAAAATTTGGATTAGACGTCCAATTTTTGCAGCACAGAAAATGCTATGGCTCTGGACAATGTTGCTGTTCGATGCAAAATTTGCTTTTGTCGACTGAGATTGCCCATGGCTTGCTACAGGTTTAGGATGTGGCATTTATTGTGTTCCTATGATAATAGAAAGGGAGAAAAATCCTAAAAGAGCTGCACCTGAGCAAGGGAATGTAAATTCTGTCACAACCAAGTATGTTACCTGGAAGTCTCAGATAGGAGCCACATGCAGAAACAAACTCAGAGAAGGCATGTAAGCATTAATGGGCAGTAATTTGGACATAAATTTGAAATGCAATCTAGTAGCTTCCCCACTTAAAAAAGAAAAGGGAGAGAGACAGAAAACGGCTTTGTGCCTTTGTACCTGGTACTGGCAAGATGGTGCACAGGCTGCTGGTTGTTTCATCTGCAAGACTCAGAAGAAGAAAGACCTTAAGAAACTGATGGGAATTTAGAGTAAAGTCATTAAAATTTTTAAGGAAGTGGTGGTATAATTTGTGGAGAGGCGTTAGAAGACCTAACTGTGTGAAAACGCTAAATTAAAAGGAAGTGGGGGAAAGAAGAAAAGAGAACATTTCAAGAAATGTCAGTGGAATGGAGGATTTATTTGAAGAGATTTGCCCGGTGTAGTCAGCAGCAATTGGAAACAAAATGAACAGATGAAAGGGCATACTTAGCATCAAAAATAATACGCTGATAGGGAGGCTCTGCCAAGCCAGAAAAATAATTTGAAAGTTGTGGGAGCTAATTGATAGTCATGGTGGGCTGTGTAAATCATAGCATGTGTAAAAAAGGTACTACAGGGAACAGTTCTGTGCTGGAGGGAACACAGAGATGATAACCTGACTGACCTTCCCCCTTCAATCACTGGAGTTTTCAGGGCAGGCAGTAAGCAGTGCAGTCAGCTCTGATGGGCTTGCAAACAACAGGGCAGTGGGCGCAGTAATGTGTCTCTGGGTGTCAAACCCAGCCTGTCCTCACCCCCTCCCAGCTCTGAATTAGGCCAAGGTCCTGGGACAGGGTCCAGGGGAGGAATATTGGTCAAGTAGGCCAGAGGGGAACAGGACTGGCTTCTGCAGAGATGTAATGCCTGGACCATGGCAGAAGATAAACCTTTGTATGCAGCCACAAGGTGCACTGATGGGGAGTACAGACACTGCCTGTCAGACAACAGGGCTTCTTCTTTGTATAAAAATATCTTACTTCTATGGCAAATAATAAGTCTGCCTTGATACTTCTGAAATCTACCTTAGAGTAACTAGGTGTGTCATCCATGAATTAAGCAGAGAAATTAATTATTAAATAAAGTTTCACAGGAGTTATACTTCTCTAAGTGCCCTGCTGCCATTTTTCTCTTTCATATCTCATTGCACATTCATCTTCAAGAATAATTTAATCATGTTTATATTCTAAGAGGGCCATTCTCATGACATAAGTGGACTTAAGGAGGTCTGACAATGTGGCTGTCTCCTGACGGTTTTTCTGTGAGTTTCACTGCCTGTGGAGGGATACTGCCTTGTGGATGAAGCACTTGTTTGGCAGTACCTGGCTCTGGGGCACTGAGAGCCAGCATGGTATGGCTCCAGCCTGCACTTCCCGAGTGCACTTATTTTCTGGCTCCCAGAATGGTACTTACATGAACCCTACTTCCCAGAGGTAAAAAGCAAATATTTTGACCCAGTGTACCAGAAGCACCATGAAAAATAAGAGATACCAATTCATACTTTAAGGTTTCAACTTCAATCATTCATAGCTAGTCAATCTGTCTTGGGCACACAGTGCCAGTGACAATTTCCTTTGTCTTACCTCCCCCTCTCTTTGGCCCCATGCCAGATGTAGGAAAAATGGCCCCATGCCCATGGGGAAGAGGGGTGTTTTGGTCAAGCTGGGATCTTTAGTGGTGCCACAAACACAATGCACGCCATTGAAAAGAAAAAGTCAGTGTTGATGCTTGTTCAGTTTTGCAGTTTCCCTCCTCAAAACACTCTGGTTTCAGAAGCTGTGAATGGAGAATGGTGTTAAGTGAAATAATAGTGTTGCAGTTACTTAGTTCTCACCTCAGGGTATTCTTGTCCTCACAGCTGTTCACAGTAGACAGCAGATGGGATTTGTCACATATACAAGAGACTAAAATGGTGCCCACCTTGCAGACACCTCTGGTTTCATGTGGAGCAGTTGTCCCCTCAGTGTCTGGGTCACAGCTCTGTAGCACTGTGTCTCATACACCAGTGCTTTACTGTTGCATTCACCTCTCTCATTCCAGATTGAAGAATTGATACTCATTACAAATAGTAATACCATGAGGAAAAAGTCACAGGTCACTAGACAGTTCTTGACAATGCTTGGTTTGAACCAGCTGAAGGGTCTTCAAGATTGCCATTGATAATATTTTGGAAGTCAGATTCTGACTTCAGCAAGAGATATGGTTGTAAAATGCTGTATTCAGCTTCAACCCTCCAATTCCTTACCCCTATGACACAAGGTGCAGAGGTTTCTTCATCCTCAAGCTAGACTATGCTCAGCAATACAGAAAAGAGAAATCTAATCTAATCCACATGTCAGTTGTTAGCTTTGGCACTAGAAGGCATACATATGCATTAATACAGTAATTTCTTCAAATTCTTTATCCCACTCTTGTTTATGCAATGGTTGATATCCCCATGACTATACTTCTGTCAGGCCCCAAGCTAACTCAGAAAAATCTGTGTTACATTTTGCAAGGCGGACAAGTACTTCAGCTGCTCTGTGTTGCGTCTGCAGTCTGTGTCTTCCCTAAACTGGCATGCAGTTGCCTATACAGACCTGGCTGAGAGTCATGTCAGGAAGGCAATATAGAATATCACATCAAGTAGACTTCCAAAAATGGGAGCTAGAGCAAATGGCAAGCTGAGCAGACAGATGCTTAAAGTATTTGTGCAACTGCCTGCATGTGAACTAAGGCTAAATTTTTCAATAAATTGAAACATCTCTTCAAGCATAGCCTGAATCCTAGGTTTTCCCTGAGGTACCCTGACTACTGGGCAACAAGGGAGGGATGGCAAACTCCTGTCAACTGCTGTCAAACTTACCTTAGTAAAGCCCTTTCCTGGTTTCCAGTACTCGCCCACACCTCTGGCAGCCCCAGTGGTATCACAGATACCACCACTGATGCTACATGCAATCACTGAAACTTGCTCTTAACCATGAATATTTATATAGTATTTTCATTTAAAGCAGAAGAGCTTTGTGAGGGCAGAGACACCTGTGCTGGAAATGCCTGTTGCGAGGGGCTGAAACACAGAGGGGAAACCTCTGCATTGGCTGGCCAGGGATGCAAACCTTCTCGCCTGGGCCAGGGCCAGGATGAGGGCTCAAGGAACCATTTCACCTTGCCTGAGCCTGGGCAACGTCTGTGTGTGCTGCATCACAAAATACCCCTCTCTCCCTCAGGACAGCAAGCACCCTGTGCCTTAGACACACCCTCAGGTTGGGGAGATTGTGCGCATGAGATTGTTGCGTATATAGGCTTAGTCTCCTAAACTGTTTGCTCACATTAGGTGACATCAGTGATCTAGATGATCAACTTCTGGTCTAAAAATGCAGGCCATCATATGGAAGTGCACTCTGGACAAGCCAGATGACAAAGTTTCTTCCGAAATTCTTCTTTCTATCATCCTGACAATAAAATTCTGGGAGCTGAATCATTAGTTGCTATATAAGTGAACAGACTTGTGAAAATTGGTATTAAAATAGTGAGAAATTATGATATTGAGCTGGAGATGGCTCAATATATATATGTCTGGAGATGTGAGTCTGCAGGATTTGAAAAGTTTTGGCATGTTTGCTGAACCCCTGCAAGCTGTGAGCTTTCCTTGTCCCGTGGCATTTAACTCACAGCTGACAGCAGAAACTACCTGCAGTCTGCCTATGGACACAGGCTGAGACAGACTCAGGCTCCCTCTAGTCTTGAGAAGTGCCTCTTTTCTTATGAGGAAATAAGCATGTCTGCCTATTCACCCAGGGGTGTAAGGATGACATTTTGTTTCCAGGGGAGTGAGGGTTTTGTCTCAACTATCCATAACAGTATTTGGCTCTCTAATTTTTTCTGTACTCTGAAAACAGAGAAATAAGAAGATAATGATCTAAGTTTGTTCAAAATATGTAACAAATTTTACAAATAATACTAATTTTATAGCTACTAAATTATACATTTGTATAGCTGTATGCCTGTATGTATATATTTTCATATGATAGAAATAATTTATAGATTAATTTCCCTCAAATACACGCAGTAGTTTAGTAATGGAAATATGCTACGGGACACAGATACTATTACACATGATGCAAGGATTTCTAACAGGCATAAACAAGGCAATTTTAAAGGAATTCAGAGGTTTTATATGTTCTAATTAACCTACAGCCTTCCACAATATTTTGGTGTTTGATGTGCAAGCTTCAAAATTTCCTTTCCTCTCTCCATTGCCCTGGCGTTATTTCAAGAGGTTGAAAGTACATTGACAGAGATTGCAATTTTCAGACATTCAACATTTATATCTTTAAAATCAGTGACAGTGGTGCACCTATCTTTTAAGACAGCATTTGCCAAGCTTGTGAAAGCTGAATTTCTCTCCAAGAAGACAAACTTTTCTCCCTTTCCTGGCAATCCCTGGCATGCATAATAAAAGACCTGCACGTCTGAATTCATATACCGTAAGACATTCCTGCTAGCCAGTGCATGACCATACATTGCCTCTTCAGTATGGCGTTCTGGTAAAATCTGCCCTGGGCTCCATAGCAGATCTTGAGCAGTAAGACTTGTAAATTTACAGGGTAGTATTTAAATGTAGCAAAATCAACTACCAGAGTAAATTTCACTACCAAAGCAACATTTGCACAATATGAGATAGTCTCAGATTCACCAGAACAGTGGTTTAAAGACAACAATTGTCTAAGATAGAGATTTAAAAACAAAACAGAAGCACAAGAAGTAACTCAGCTTTACAAATTAGCTAGCTTAGCTCATGGCACTTTAATTGTGCCTTTATTAGGTAAAGCCAGGTGTGTTCATTTTGCTAGTCATGCTGGGATTGAACAGTGCTCTGCCATGGTGTGATCTTCTACCAGAGACATCTTGGGAATGTACTGTGATTTTGTTTACAGTTGATTGGTTTGATTGATACTTACGCTCTATTGAACTGCAGGTTATGCCCTTCTGACACTAGAAGCCTCTGGTGTTCCTCAGTCTGTACCATTACGGTATATTAGAGATGTGAAACTTTCAGAACAGACTGCTCACAGTGTCCTTGCTACCCTTTTTTGAAACTACAGAAATTATTCCCCTGTTATTTCCCTTTCTTAGCTCCCAGGCCAAGGAAAAGATGGGCCCCAACAGTGTTGATAAACAGAATTTTAGATATTGAATTTGCAAGATTTCCACAGTGGGTGGAATAAAAAATACATTACATCCTCTGCTTTCCAAGTATAGAACAGACATTTCATCTACAATGAAACCTACTAGGCTAATCATGATATTTGGGAATATGCATACCTAACTCCCAGGCATTTGCACAGACCTATCCACTTATTCATTGCAGAGAAAAACTACAGAGCTGATCAGCTAGCAAGCACTCTGGGTTAACAGAATGTTCTAAAGGCTCCAGGGAGTTCAAAAAGTTGGAAGCAAACATCCATGTGGTAAAGCTACTTTTCCTTAAATAGATGGCTGTAGAAAGGGGTGCCCAGGGCTAATTGGACGAACACTCCATTTATCATAAGCCCCAGCCAGCACAGCCAGAGAGAGCAAACAAAACAGAGTATGAGTGCTAGGCAACGGTCTGGATTGCGGCACGCCACGCGTTGCAGCTCTCACAGAAGCTGCTGAGTGGCTGGGAGCAGGCGGGTAGTATTTCAGTCCTTGGCTTCAGATGCAAGTGCTGTAAGCATCCCTACATTTTAGTCATCTGCAGCTGTAACTGTCACTGGAAGTCTGCAGAGGCATCAAGCTGTTCAGACTAGCCATGACCTTTTACACTGCCATATATATCCTGAAACCATTCTGTCTGTCAGAAAGAATCCCAGTTCCTAGTGGTTTCTGGCCACGTGGGGGTGTGTGTGTGTGAGTACACATGCACACTGTCACATGCTTACATGCTTTGGAAAGTTCTGCTCTCATTTTCTGCCTTCTAACCATTTTTGTAAGCAGCTGCTCAGAGTCAAATGTGTGGCCTTTTAGTGAGGAGCTCTGTCTGGAGGTAGCTTCCTACTAAATCATGACTAGGAGCTCTTTCATAAGTCTATCTCTGATTGCTGACTCTAGCTTGACCCTGAAGAAAGACAGGGCATGGACTTACAGGAAAACTATCTCCAAACCTGGCTTAAGTCTATGTTAGGAGGCAGAGGGTTGGTGGTTTTTTTTCAATGACATAGGGTTCAGACACTGAGTTTCTCAGTTCCCTTGTGCAGAGGTGTCTCTGCCTGTCTGGTGTTTTTCTGATAAGACCGGTCTCATTTCAGCAGTAGTTCTTCTCTTTGTGGAGCTGCTGTTGATCCCAGCCATTCCCTCGGCGCTGTCCCACATCTTCAGGTCCAGACAACCAGCTTTCTTGAGGGAAGTCCACAAGCTCTTGCCACTTGCCTTTGACAATCGTTTCATATTTCTGCATTAGTCTACAAGAGACACTCATGTAACAAATTCCTTCCTTATCTAGGCTGCCAGTTTCACTGCTGCAGGATATAAGCATCTGATCCATTTTCTTCTGCAAGCTGGATGCATTTTATTGGGGTTTCTTGCAAGCATGCCTCAGAAGAATCAGTTATAGCAGAGAGGAGATGTTTGCTTAGCTTTTAATGCTAACTGTGCTGACCTCATTAAAGCTGCTCTCCACAGATTGCTTAGTTTATTTGAGAATAATAAATCTCTGGGATATATGCCACTAGTACCTTGGGTACCCACTTACTGTCCTTGGTATCTTGGGTACCCTTGAACTCTGGCTATCAGCCAGGGAGTGCAGGCAGACCACCCCCAGCAGTGAAATCTGAGGAAAAGCTGCCTTATCTCTGCTTTGAATTTTGATTTTGTTCCTCCCATTTAGTGGTTACACCAAATGAGATGGATGGTTTTCTGAGATGGAAGAGCTGCTGCTTTTACTTTGCCCCTTCTCTAAGGGATAAATAAAACACAGAGTGAGGTGGCAGCTGCAAGACTTCACATTTTCCACAGGTCAAGTTAATAGAGAAACATGTAAAGTGAATGCCAAAAATTTTGCAATAGGATTGTACTTCTAAGAGAAGAAAAATCCCGGAAAATGGCTTATTCCAGTTAATATGTCTTGGTACTTTTGCAGAAATTCTTACAGGCCTTCAGGCAAAACAAAGAAAAATTTAAAATCTCAAATATTCAGCTGCAGAGAAAGCCAAATAAACCATTACGCATATGGAGTGTGTTAGCTCTGTTTTCCATTGTACAATGCCTACAAGACTTTTAAGTGTAATACATGTAGCCTTCTGTGACCTAAAAATCATTGTCTTCATTTAAAAGCTGAGCATAGCAAAGCACAGGGGCATCTCTGAACACCTAACGTGCTATGGGGACAGGAGGCTGAGAGGCCAGAGAGCATTCTTCCAGTGTGGTGTCTTGCTGGCCCAGTCCTTTTGGCCTGACCACTACCTCTCCTCATCTGTTTGGGAACTTTGGATTTCCAACCATTAATAAAGCATCTGCTTCAAACACTGCTGTTGAACCAGGTGACCATCATGCCTTGCCCATGCCACCCAGGCACTTTCACTCAAGTCCACATGATGTTCAGCATCACCAAGGTCTCTCCCTATCTCTGGCCTTTTTTTCACTCCCACCAGCATACAAAGGAGACAAGTGTTATCAAGGTAATATTTGGAACCTCCAGAGAGAGGAGACAATGTGGAGGCTGCTGGTTGCGGAGTACTCTGAGATGCAGAAAAGAGTCTCCTTTGCAAATGCAATAGTCATGGCAACGGTTTTCTTCAGCTTTTCCTGCACAGCAGTAATTCAGCTTTAGACACACTTCCATAGATTTGAATTGTAGTCAAAACTCTGGAACTCTTTTTCTTTTGCCATTCCAAACACAGAGGAAGGTTGCTCAGCTAGCTTTTCCAGCATCAATGACTGCAAGAGCAGGATCAGGTCACAGCTAGATGAAACGCTCATTTCTTAGCCTTTTCTCATAGACGGACACAAATTTCCACACTTTGCCCATGTATCCCTGAATACCCTTTTGAGTGCTGCATTCTGCTGCAGTGCTCAGGAAACTGCACGTAGCACAAAGGCAGCTGCCTGGGAGAGGTACGGCATAGCTGCAGTCAGCAGTGGTACAGCCTCAGACAAGTAACAGGAGCTTCATTAGGCTGGGGTTGCAGCAGTAGTCAGTCAGCAGGTCAGCACACTAAGCGTCCCAGTAAGTGTGGCAGGAAGATGGGCAGCAGTAAGTAGTGACAAGGAACACATCTCAGCACTGAAATGAGATGGTAATTTTTATTTGCAGGCTCTTAGTGTTCAAAATAACTGTGTGGTTCTTGAAGGCACTATGCAGTGATATGAGCAGACAGTAACACTTGTGGGAACATTTTCTCTGAACTAGCTATTGAAAGAGAATAACATTGAAGTGTAAGTGACCTGAGGACTTTAACTGCCAAACATTGGCTGAGAGCTACACAGTAGGATGCTACCTGCAAGTATGGGCTTCTCATTAGCAAAGCAACTGGTACCTTCTGGGATCACACAGAAGGAATGATTTTATAGGGGCGGAAGATATGACTAGCAAAAACAATGCAACAGCTCAGAAGCCCAAGAACAGGAGTTTCTGGGTTGCTGAGGTTTGGTCCAAGACTGTTTTTCCTTTTGGAAACATTCGTTTGCATAAGATTTCAGGACAGCCCGCATCTACCCCTATTTCTCTTAGACATTTTCTCATTTTCTTTTCCTTCTGTTTTCTTTGCATAATCCCCCTATTATGGTGTGATTTATAGACTGTATGCTATAGACATGTTGTCTTACATCTACTATTTTAAATATCACAGAAAAAAGTATGTTTACACTATGGGGTAAAAATGAAAATGTTACAAATACTGTAGACAGCACTTCAATGTACCAGCACTGGCAGAAGAACACCAAAAGCCCCCCCCCAGCTGAAACTCTCCACCCTTGCTCACAGCGCTTGTGACTTTCCTCAAGGAGCTTGGGTGGCTCCAGCCACCCCACTGTGGCAAAGGGAGCAGAGAAAAGCAGAGAAGAGCAGAGGCCCAGCCCCACTCTGCTTACAGTGACCCCAGTGACCCCTCACTGCTGCAGGCAGCTGCCTGTTGTTGATACTACTCACAGCTCTGGGGACACAGACGTGATTAACTGAGAAACCCTCTTACACTGCTCAGGTCTTTCTGCCATCCCAGGCACCAAGACTGGCTGCACTGAGGGTGCTTTGCAAAGGCTGTGGACACCCAGCAGCCCCTTGACTCCACAAACTTACTTTCCTGCTGCAAAAAGGCACAGCCTGCATGTGGCTGAAGCACACGGTGTGTCCATAAATGATCCTTGGCCTAAATTTTTGAGTCAGAGATGCACAGCTATTATTCTTCTCATTTGCAAAAAAAGGAACAGTCAGAGCACAAAGCATTGTATCAAAAATCACACTACATGCAAGCACTGTCACAGCTAGCACACCAGCTACCTCCTACAAGCACAGTGCTGAATAACATGAGCAATATTACAGATGCTGATCCAGACACTAAAGCCTCTTCTACTGCCTTTTCAGCAAGGAACTAATTGCTGCTCAGAGCTAACTGTCCTTACATTTGGAACAGCCAGTTTTCAGTATTCAGAAAATAATAAATAATCATGTTTAATGTAATTGCTACCAGAAAAATCAAAGGTCTCCAGTGCTATTTTAGTAATTACATTTCATACACAGATACATCTCATATCACCAATACAAACCTATAGTGATACCTAATGCAAGCTGGCTCACTGACTCACTGCTAGCAGTCCTATCAAGTACAGAAGGAGAAAAGAACACTGAAGAACTGTCTTAAATCTGTTCAAATATCCTCTTCAAATATACATGAAATGCAAAAAAAAAAAAGTATTTCAAACTGATGTTGTTTCTGTTGTTCTCCTTTTCCAGCCTCAGATCAAAACACTTGCATTGCAAACACAGTCTCTCTCACTATTCCCTACAACATAATTGTTGTCTAATATTTTCTTGTAAAGAATATGCCAAACAAAGTTTAGTCAGAATGATCCCAAAAAATGCTTCTTAATATAACAAAACAGCGAATTTTTTTTTATAGAAAAAACCTTCAAATGTAACAAAACCAAAATAGCCTTGAAAGGCCTGTTTATCAAAGCAGAAGGTATTTCATAGAATGGCTTTTATAGTACATTGATTTCATTTTGGTGACAAGAGTCCCTCTTCTATTAATATTTTTCAATATCAGCTACAAGACGTGAAAAGCTGTACACTGTTAATGGAAAACAATACGTCTGCCAGAGCTCACATGATAAAGCCAAACATAGCTAAGGTTTCAGTATGGCAGCAACTTGTACCTCTAAGCAGACACAGTGACAGGCATGCTTTCATATATGGCAAGCATTCAGCAGTAATTAACGTGCCTTAAGAGAGAACTTTGCTATTATTTTTGTCAAGTGAAGGGTTTCCCTTCCTTCATAAAAGAATAACAATGAATATCACTTCTGCTTTATTCTAGACATAGTCTGCTTTAACAGTTTTCCACCATGACAACTGCTATAGTTTCTATTTCATCCTTTCCTCCCTCTGTATCTCTCCCACTGTTGCCTGTATGTAGAGTCATGGAAAATTTTCTCCCCCTGTTTTGCAAGGTCGGGGCTATCCTCTTACAGTGCATTAACTGCCTGCAAAACAAAAATGTTTCTGGGTAAGCAGGCTGCTTAATTGCCTCAGAAGAGTTTTAATTTATACAGTTAAAAGCATTGACAAGGGAGGTGAAGGACTGAAACACATCACAGGATTAATTCAGAAAATTTTGTCGATAGCATAATAGTCCATGCTGAGCCATTCACAATATTACATAAGTTTTCCAAGACAGGCTCATTACAAAGTGGCACTGCAAAGATTATTTCAGATCTAGCACAAAATTTATTCTGCAGCAGGTTCTGGATGTTGATGGCTCCATCTGCATCACTGTCAGCATGCAGAATCACAAACTTGGAGCAAACCGCCATAGTCTCATTACCTCTGCAAACTTCTGAAATGCTGCTTATAGGCTCTGTAACTTCAGCAGAGAAGCCCTATAGCTTGTTAATTGGCTTGCAGTCTCCCAGACCTGTACTCAAGTCATTAGCCTTCTGCTGCTCTCTGCTGTGAGTGGTATATCTGGAGTTACTACTGCCCATTACAAAAAGGACGCACACATAATCCCTGCTCTGCTCTGCACTGGGGTGGCCTCACCTTGCATATTGTGTGCAGTTTTTGTCACTGCAATAAAAGTCATTGAGCTGTTAGAGAGTGTCCAAAGGAGGCCACAAGGATGGTGGAGGGTTGGGAGGGGAAGTCGTGTGAGGAGCGGCTGAGGGCACTTGGTCTGTTCAGCCTGGAGAGGAGGAGACTGA